>LBNU01017861.1:1377-20632 GCA_014162995.1 Artemisia annua
ATTTGAAATACAATTGTAAATATATTTGCTTCATTTATATACATTTTATTTTATATATATAGCAGTAGTAACTCTGCTCCCGCAGTACTAACGTAGTACTAGCAGTACTAACATTATTGGTCACTCTTTGTTTAATACGATGTGTGACTAAATATTACAAAATGCCACACAAATTAAAAATTTATGTGACCATTGGATGAACATTAGTCACACAAAACACACATGTCTACACTTTAAACATCATATGGTCACACTTATTAACACTTTTGGCCACTGTTTGCTTAATTGTATGTGATTAAATACCCAAAACAAACATGGTTTGTGTGACTAAATATTACAAAAGGCCACACAAACGTAAAATTAACGTGGCCATTGGATGATCAATAGTCACACAAAATACAAATTTCTTCACTTTAAACAGCATATGGTCACACTTATTAACGCTTTTGGCCACTGTTTGCTTAATTGTATGTGACTAAATACCCAAAACAAACATGGTTTGTGTGACTAAATATTACAAAAGGCGACACAAACATAAAATTCATGTGGCCATTGAATGATCAATAGTCACACATAATACACATTTGTTCACTTTAAAGAGCATATGGTCACACTTATTTAACACTTTTGGCCACTTTGTTTTAAATTGTATGTGACTAACTCCAAAAAAGCAACACCCATTGCGTGACTAAATCATCACAAACGTCACACTTATTGTATATTCATGTGGCCAAAGGACTGGAAATAGTCACACATAATACACGTTTACTAGAAAGACTCATCTCAAATGTCACATATATTATATATTTATGTGGCCAAAGGACAAACAATAGTTACTCTCAAAAAATATTCGTGTGACTATAAGGTATTTACGGTCACGGATAATGACTAATCCAACAAAACTTGTGCCTAATTTGTCACACATATTCGGGGTTTTGGTCACTCTTTTTCGATGGAAAAGGCCACGAACTCAACAACGTCACCATATGCCACCTACGGTGGCAGGACTTTTGGTGACACACGACGAAAAAAACGTGTGTGACTATATGCCTATCGTCACGCATTTTGGGCGTGACTAATAGAACTTTTTGTACCAGTGTAAATACAACATATGATTTACATATTAACTAAAAGTCTTAAAACTTAAACACATAAACATTAAACTAATTTACAACAGCCCTTAAACACGGATTGATGAATTATCATCCAACATACAAGACATAAATGGTGTCACCCATGCCTTTAAATGTCTACCCATCTAACTACTGGTTGATGTCTACCCTCCTCAAGACCTCCTGTCACTAACAATCCCCCAGCGTACTGTCAAGACTTGGAAAAACTAATATATCACATCCAGATCAAGGTCTTACGTGTTAACTAATGGGTGCTCAAGATGATGTAGAAAGTAGTATTAATGATAGAAGTTAGAAACTATTTGTTTTTGTATCGTTTTGAACAATTTTAATGACAAGTTTTGATTGTTTTCAATTAGGGTACAGAATAAAGATGCAAGCTATGTAGAAAATTAACAACAGAATATCAGCGATGCCATTGATTTACTCCCTCGACTGGTTGATCCCCAGCTGTACTGTTTAAGATGATTGAGATTGAAGAACATATTGGAGGTTGAAGATGATGGAGAGTAAATTGACAAAAATACCCTCTGGTCCTTAATCACGTGATCCCACTTGATGGGAGTACTAACGGTCGTTAGGTTTCAGTGGTAAGTTTGGAACGCCGCATCAGCTTCAGTGATTAAATTAGATTTTTTTTCGGTGGTTTTCTTGCAATATTCAAAAACATTACGGACAAAATTTGCAATTTACACATAAATTTATTTATTTGTTAATTATCCAATTTAAGTAGTGCGTCTAGCCTATTCTTATAGAAGTTATCTTGGTCAACAAGTTTTTATGTTTTGTTTCCAAAATAGAACTCAGGAGCTTTTAAGGTGGTGAGGAGAAAAAGTATCCAAGAGTGTTGAGAGAAGTATCCATTGGTTAAAAAACCATGTTAACGCATCAGATGTGTACCCCGTGCATAGCGACGGAATTTTATAGCGGTATACAGTTATAATTGAAATATTGTCATTAAGTGTTTGTGTAACGTTATTGAAATATGGATCGGGATTAAGATGAATTTGAAAAAATTAAAAAATAATAATAAATAATAATAATAATAAAATTTAAAAAAAAAATGCTTTAAAAGCATTGTACAAAATGCTACTAATGATGAAATGAGAGGGAGATGTGAAATTCTCTCTAGAACTGCAATCGAATTGATCAAAAAACAGAAATAGGGCCAACTCTTCTAGTTGCGCCTCAAACCTTACTACGCTACCCTGATAAAAGGTCGACGATTCCAAAAGGGAATGGGATCTTCACGTTCCCGCACGTATCTTTGCACCCTTTCTTGGCGTATTTTGGAACTACTGAACCCACTGTAGTTGATGAAAGGAGGATAACTAGTAGTAAAATATGGTAAGCTTGAGATAACTTCATATTTTTGTTTAGAAAAATGATATGAATATTCATAACAAAATGGAAGGAATCATTTATGTTTATATTATTATATGTAACTGTAGCTATGATTGATAGGAGGAACATACTATGAAATTATCCAGAGACCTGAGAGTCTACGCAGTGCATGTTTAGAATTAATGTCTGGGATATTTTCTAATCAAAGACTGTGATGTTTTGAAACTTCATGGTTTTGGAACTACTTGCTTCAACATATAAAAAATTATCGGTAACTATTATTTATACATGTAATATGAATGTCCATGCTATTAATAACTTTTAGCAATCTTTGTGACATTCATTGTGCTAAAAACACTAAATGCATACTAAAATGTCTGAACAAAATTACCATCTGAACAAAGTGGATCATTAAGTTCGTCTAAGCTTATTTTATAGTAAGCAGCTTATGGCTAGCATGAAATTACCATCTGAACAAAATGAATTTTGGTTAAAAGTTAAAACCGACCCAACCCGACCCGACCCGTTTGGCTAGCTTAAAATTACCAGTTTACCAATTATTGTGGGCTTTGCTGATATGTTATTGCGAGTGGAGGTGCTGATGGGCCTAGTTTTTGTGAACAAAAAATTTGATGTTTAGATATGCATATACTATTTTTAAATAATGCAAAAGCGCAAGTTAAATAGCTTTACCTGTGTATGAGTGTATTGCCACGGCTTTTGCTTCTTGTTTTTTTGTTTTTTTTTTGTTGAAAACTTGATCGAGAATGAAACTGGTTGTTTTTGCTGTTTGGTTGAAATGGAATTGGAAAATATTTTTGGCCCCTTCAAGTTTAAAGATCTGAATTGTATTTCCTGTGGGTCTGGTGCTTTGTGCATACTAATCAACTCTGGGCATGAGTAGCCTGTTAGATCATCTGCTCCGGGTGTAAAGAAATTCATTGGAGCTGTCGCAGATGGATCTGTGATAAAGCCTTTCAAATCATACACGTATATTAGGAATCATGCGAAAGAATTAGCTAAACTTTTTTTAAAGTTTCTTTTTTTGTATTATCTTTTAAAGGAATATCCTTTTTTTTAATGAAATTTTGCTTAATTGTTGCCGAAAATATAATGCACCTGTAGCAAGGTCCATGTTGTTTTCCATGGTCAAAACAATGGTAACCTCCATTTTCTTCTTTCACTTTGCAAAGGCATTCGTTGCAAGATATGTAAAACCACTCTCTTTTGACGTCGATACTTGTTAATGTTGCTTCAGAGGTAAATTGGACTCCCTACAAATTATCATGGAAATGGTTAATTAGTTAGTAAACTTTGTATGGGAAGTTGTTGTTTGCTGTAGTGAAGTTACCTTGTAAGTTTGTGGATCTTGTTTCAACAGTGTTTATAAAGGAAACCTGTTTCGGAACTTTTCTTTTTCAATATCTTCGTAGGGAGTTTTGCAAATTCGCAGTGGTGGAGTTGTTTGGTGCTTTTGCATGTACCTGTTTAATTTTCTAAATTTAGAATAAAACATCAAGTGTTTTCAATATTTGGGTTTTAGGATTCTTACTGTGCTCTCTGTTGATGAACTTCCGGTATTTTTGGGTTTTGGTAACAGTGAGTTGCTGATGTCGCTGTCAGTTGGAAATCTGCCATTATATTGTTTGAATATGTATTAGCAATATGTTGCTTATGCACAAAAGATTATAAAGGTCTTAACTGAATACCTCTAAACCTTGTGACATGGCAAGAACTGACTGCAATTATAATGGGCTGTTCCATTGTGCTAGTGTCGGCATTTTCAAAAGTTTCAGCCATATCATCCCACATTGTGAATTCTGTGACAGTACCACTGCAAAGATAAATTAGTTGTCAGAAATAATGAACATTTTGCTGAATGCAAAAGTTTGTTAGTAAAGAATATGTACTTCAAATTTTCAATGTCTACTTTTCTGTAGACAGTTTCTCCTTGGTCAGCATTGGTTTTGCGCATGACTTTGCTCACTGATCTTAGACACCCAATGTAATCTGCAATTTAAATAAGTATAAGCATGTTTACATTTCCATGTACTTTAAAATATTGAGGTTTAAAATATTACCTGTGAGGATTGGGTATTCGATTTTTCCGGAAGCATCTTCTTTTGATAGTCTGGATTGAAGCTGGTTGTATGTAACAAACTTAAAATAGTGGTATGGAATCTCTGGTGCTGTTATCTCATCAAATTTTGTGATTTTCCCAAACTTGAGGCTTGTTCTGTTGTCAAGTGTTTGCTGGTATGGGTTGGTTGGTTCACACACGAACTCTGAAATCCTGTATGTACATCCAAGCTTCATTTTTGGGTCAAAGTGGGCAATTTCTTTCACATTCATGTTCGCCTGTATAGCACTGCCCTGTTGATGTTTATCTGGTGTTATACAAATGCAAGTAGTGAATGCATTGTTGTTTATAATACATGAGTTTTGACGTACCTCTCGATCTATCAAGATGCAGCAGAATGCAGTTTCAGTTTTTTTCCATCCTTTTTAGAGTAACTTGCTGAAATCCATTTTCTATGGACTCTAGCTTCCAGCACTTTGTCAAAAGAGGTTGGTTTTAACTCAGCAATTGTTGCAAGGTGGTGCTTTCAACCAATTCATGAGCAATTGCAACATCGGTAGTTTCAGCCATTTTGTCTTCAGTTGGGCATTCCATTTGAGTAACTATTGCTTTGTCCATTTTGCTGTGAAAATATAGGAAATAAGAGTTACTGATAGAAAAAGCAGCAACAGATAAAAAAAATGCAAAGAAAAAGCATTTAACCAATACTACAATACAGATGTGTGGTTACAAAATGTAGGTGCATACCAGAGTTTTTAGTATACTTTTATGAATGCATGAGATATTGGCATATAGTTGTGAGGATAGTATTGAAAGTGTTGCAATTGCAATGCATTTGACGAAAGAATGCAGTGGCAAAAAGAAAATGACAAAAGAAAAAAAAAATATGGCACTAAAAAGAGAAGTCAAAATGAAAAATAAACCAACAGGCAAAAAAAATAAAAAAAAAATAAAAACTAGAAGAAAAGATAAAACTAAGTAATGTAATTGTGTTGCGGAAAAAGGTTTGGAACTTCAATTTTAGTTAAAAAGTCTTTGTAAACTATGTTTTCCGTCTCATTCAGTTTTCGATTTGGTTGTTGTTTTATAAGAACCTTCAACCCGTGAGGAGATGTAGCTCTTGAAAGAGCGACATATAACTGGCCATGACCAAAGACTAGTTCTGGAAGGTAAACGCCTATTTTGTTTAGAGATTGTCCTTGGCTTTTGTTTGTTGTCATGGCGTAACAGACCTTAATTGGGAATTGGTGGCGCTTCAAAAGGAATGGAAGATTTGGGTCTGTATGGATCAAGGGTATTCTGTGTATAAAGACCTTCTCACCAACTCTTGTTCCTGTGATGATTTTTACTTCGATAAGTTTTGACATTGGGTGTGTGACTATCATGCGTGTGCTGTTGCATAAACCACCCGCCAAACTGACATTTCTCAAAAGCATCACTGGTGTTCCAACTTTTAGCTCTAACTGATGGGGTGGAAAGCCTGGCAATTTAAAGGTGTTTAAATACTCAACAGGGTATAACATCTCTGTTTCAGCGGTACTATTATTAACTGGAATAGCTATGTCATGACTTGAATATGTTGTACTTTCGCCTTCAACCATTGACATAACATGTGAGTTAATAATATCGGCAGTTTCATTTTTTGGGCACACAATTGCTTTTTGTTGTAGGGTGATTGCTGATGGCGTTTGCAATGTCGCTTTGTCATAAATAAAATCTATGAGGTTATCTAGACCATCTGCATCATCATGTATGCAATATGTATCTGGAATCTCAATCCATGATGTATCCCTACTATTTTCTTCATCTGGTTCACCAATTTTCCCGTCACCAATATCTAGAAGCCACGCTGCAAATGAATGTGCTAAGTTCTGCTCTTCTAAGGTGAGATCTAAGCGAAATAAGCGCATGTTTTGTTTGAGGCTTATCAATTTAAAAATGTGGCCAGAGATGTGATCTTGCGATAGATGAAGCTATTATCTCCATTTTGGGTGCTCCTTTCTTCACTGGAAGTGTTTGCCGAAAATCACCGCCTAAAATAACTGTTTTGCCACCGAAAAGAACATTAGGTGTATCTAATAGGTCTATAAGAGTCCTATCTAATGTTTCAAAGCATCTGCGATCATTCATAGGCGCTTCATCCGAAATAATGGCATTTGTTTCTGCCAAGAGGTCTCCTATATGAGTATTTTTCTTGATTCTGCACAGCGACTCATCTGTTAGTTCCAGCAATAACTTAAACCTTGAATGCGCAGTTTGGCCTAATGGAAGAAGGAGCGAAGCAATTCCAGAAGAGGCAACTGCAAGCACAATTTTACCTTCTGACCGCAGACTGCTGATAATAGTTTTCCATAAAAAAGTTTTGTCGGTGCCCCCATGACCATACACAAAGACTAACTCTTGCCGATCTGCTGTTACAGCATTTATAATAAGGTCGTAAATTTCTCTATGCTCTGCGTTCAAGTTTGGAACTGCACTGTCTCTTTCTTTTGCTAACTTTGCTCTATCATAATTCTTTTCTTCCATTAATAATCGGTTGTTTAACTGTTCAAGCAGCTCTGGTGGAGGTGGTTGCAAACCGTAGTTCTTGACTGATTTACCACAACTACTTAGCAATATCTCAAGCTCATATAATATGTAACCTTGCAATTCAGCATCGTTGACATGGTAGTTGGGAATGCGAACGTATTCTGAAACAATCCGTGGGATATCATGGGCCATTTCTCGCCAATATCTGTCCCACAATTGCAAAGGGTCTGCAATTTCACAATGAGTAAGAAGCTGAGCAAATAGAAACCTTAGCTCTTGTGATGATGCTGATATGCATGCTTCTTGTAAAGCTGTATCCCATTCTCTATCATCACCAAGCAAACCAAGAGCATTACATGCTGCTCGGTATGTAGGATAAACAACATGGTTAACTTTTCGCACCTCTGTAAACCCTTTGCATCCTTTTTGATGACATAACAACATTCTGAAGTAGAAAAGGTCTCCTGATGTTGGATGTACGTATGCTAGGCGACCAACGGAAGATTTTGGTTTTTTCCTTCTTGACCAAGCTTTGTTCTTTTCATACCAAACAAACTGCGATGGAAAGTCTAAGTATGTTAAATGTCGTCCGTCTGTGTGCTCAATGTTGTAAGTAAACCATTCTATAAGTGTTGTCATCTTTTTATCTGGTCGGTTGACAATTGACTCCAAGTTATCGCCATCTCTAAAAGTTATATGTTGCATGTCTTCAAGGTGGACTGAAAGTATTTGCACGGCTGGTTCTCTACTATGTATTTCAAATTTTAGAATTCTCCAGCATGCTTCGTGAGGGCAAATGAAACGACCGTCAATAAAATTCTGGATTTCATCGATGCATGGCCGCGGCTGGATTGCAAAAGTAGATGCATCACCAACAGACCTAGTTACTTGTGTAAATACCCGGTCCGTTCCTTTTGATATGTACTTAAAAAGGTATTTGATCAGCATACTCCACCCACAGTATTCAACGTTAATGTGTGCTTAAACGCTAAGCACAAAGAACGGTTATATGGGACGACATATGTGTTGTCAAGTTTCATACGGTGTTTGGTCACAGAAACCTCTGATTGACTTCTTCGATAGTGCACGTGACCTTTGTCATCAAAAAAATTCTCGTCATTGTATTTTTTCGGGAAATTTTTTGTGCACACTTCACCATCCATACATGGTGCATTTAAATTAGCTTTTCCGCAAGGACCATGCATCATCATCTCTGAAACAACTTTATACCCTCGTGGATCGATTTTTGGATCAAGCAGCTCTGCGGAAATATATTGGTCAACATCTTGTGCAGCTTTTACTTTGCTTGAAGAAGACGTCCAGAGGAATGTATGACAATGTGGAAGGCCACATTTTTGGAACTCAATAGTGTACAATACTGCATAAGAAAGAATGAGGGAACAAATATGAATACAATAAGAGTTGAAAGTGATGACTGATAAAAGAAAAAATATAAGATATCTTGCGCAAAAAGACACACGCACCTCCTGTGACTTGTCCAAATGGACGCAGGCGTTTAAGAAACTTCACAAATGCGTTAAGTTTTTGCTCAAAGACTCTGTAAATTATATCTGCTCTATCTGATGCAGTTAAATGAGGGAGTGCCGCCATGTATCGTTGAATTTCAGGCCAATTCACATTACATGTGAATGTTATGAAAAATTGTGGATTACCAAGCACACGGCAAATTGCTAATGCATCCAAATAATGGCTATACATGTATCTCGGACCTCCAGTAAATGACGAAGGTAAAATAATCCTTGAACTGGCTTCTGACCCATCACGATCGCCCCTTGAAACTGCATCGTATAATCCTGATAAATATTCTCCACGGATGTCATTTTGATGTGTTCTATAAAATCCATTCTGTTTTGTTCTATGCAACAATAGACACCAACCACATATTGCTGGAAAAGGCGGCCTGTTCGGAAAAGCAGATCATACTGATCATGCCTTTGGTGTAACTGGTAAGTGTAAAATGCATTCATAGAAACTCTATTCATCTTCTCATTCGGATCTGCTGATCGCAGCTTTAGTTTTGTATGGTATCCTGGTTGACCGTAGATGAAAATAAGCGGAAACTGGAGTGACATATATGACTGATGAAGTTTGTTAATCCTTATTGGTGGACCATCGTTGTACTCAATGATAACATCATAATCTGATTCGGTTGCTGGCCACTATAAAAAACTATGGCTCCAAGAGCATTTGATGTAGGCAGCTCATAAGTGCGTGCACCTTCACCATTGTAAAGCCTCACCTTGAATTCAGGTACGTCAGCTTGTGCAAACTTATCTCGCGCAGTTCTAAACATCTGGACCAACTCATTATGATCATCTAAAAACTGGATGAGACCTTCGACAATGGTTGGATCTAAAGCAGCTCTGTCAGAACCTTGAAAGTGATTCATCCTGTTCTGCACTTCATTTTGTGTGTCGTAGATATAGAGTTGTAAAAAACATGGGTCATCATCACCAGTAGGACACAATGAGCCAATCCAATGATAAATCTGACCGGAAACTTTAAAGACATAAGGGCCTCTTCCTTGGTTGATTGTGTTATCAATTGTTGCTCCAAACGAAGTCATAGCAAACATTTGATTGTAAGCTCTTATATTGTGCATGAAGTTTGGATCGGCAAGAAGGTTTTTGATGTATTCAGGTGGGTCTAGCTCAGGCTACATCAAGACATTACCACCTCTACAACACAAATGATATTCAGGCTGACGATTGTAAGAATGATGGCCTTTGATTCATTCACCATGCAAAACCACAGCTTTGCAGTAACGGCATTTGTAAGTGCAATCTCCCAAGTCTTCGTAAACACGAGATGCATCTGCACCAACAAAATGGGAAATGTCAAACAAAAGTGATAAAAAAGTTATGGGCAAAAAAATTGTGGATAGTGGAAAATGTGTACCTCGATTTGTGTTAATAGATGATTGTCCAACACCAACATTGCCACCATGAGATGAACGACTGTGTGACCTGGTTGTTGAACAGCGTTGTCGAACACGGGTTGCAGAAGTATCAGCAGTTGGCCTTGTTTTTTTGGGATTCCGATATATATGCGTCGAAGCATTAAGCATTTCTGTTGCCATCATCCGACAATGCATTAACAAAGAGATATGTGTAAAGCAAACGATAAAATAAGGTTTGTTTTGAATGACTTGAATAGCATGATATTGTGTACCTTCATCTGTTTGCAAAGATGGTTGCTCAACAGCGGTAGCGGCACTATCTGTTGAAGTATGAAGTGGTAAAGATTCCCACTGCATACAACTTGGACCAATATCAGAAGGCATTGTTGTTTTCTCTGCATTTTGGCATACATCTGTGTCAAAAATATATTTACAACAACACACATTCAAAGTGGAAGGTAATACACATTTTTTTGTCCATTAAATTTTTTGATATGGGATGTTCCTGTGTACCTTTCTCTGGTTGCAAAGATGGTTGCTGAACACCGGTAGTGAGATCATCGACCAAAGTAACAGTTGGTGAATGGTCGCTAGACACACAACTTGTACCAACTTCACCCGCGCTGGTTTTTTTTTTTTTTTTTTTTTTAATTTTTTTGCGATTTCGGTCAGTTCGTGTGGTTTTGTTAAGTCTCCCTACTGTTATCAGACAACAATATATTTTAAGACGCATATATTTTAAGCAAAGGTTAAGACACATTCCTTTTTCACTCCATGAACTAAAATGATATTAAAAAACAGATAACAAAATTTACCTTCATTTGTTGTGGAACTTGTTCGCTGATGGCGATTAATGATAGCATCATTCGAATGAGAATGGGAGGTCATTGGTAAAGTCTGGTGCCGCAGATTTGGTAGAAGCAAATTATAGTATGATGTGCTGCCAATGTCACTCTCTGAGAAATGTTTTTTGGTATTTATATTGTTTAAGTGACTGGTACTGCATTCATACATTTCTGGTTGAAATCAGAAGAATTGTCAAATGCAATTTTTAAAAATGACAATGAATATTTAAGGTTTCTAGTTGTATTTAAATCTACGTTATATATCAAAACTCACCTTCTGTTTCACTAACCATATATTGAGAATACGTGGCATTGATACAATGGACCTGCGAATCAGTTTTTGGAAGATGTTGGAACAGGCCATGTTGATAACTTTTGGCGGTTCCATCAATATATGATGCTGCTAACGAAAATTGTGACAAACATATTTATATTAGGCCAGAATATCAAATAGATATAAACAATAACATATACATCTCAGTGAAAAGTAAAACCGCTTATACCATAATGCATTGACTTACGTCGAGAGAAATCGGATATAGCATTTTCAGTGGCAGCAACATTACGACTTGTAACTGACATTGCTTGCTTTAGTCGTTTAGACTTAAAAACACCAGGCAAGGCTAGAGGTTGTTCGATTTGCTGGACATTATTTTGCCCAACAGAATGAGGATTAAGAGTATTGGTATTTTGTTGCTGCAAATTACCTACAGAACATGAGTAAAAAAATTTTGATCACCACAACTTGCCAACGGCATAAACATATGATAAGACGATTGTGTAACGAACAATAAACAGCCTAACCTTTACACAACCGGTTGTTTCTCCTTAAAGGAGGATTAGCATATGCATCTATAGGAATGCCGTCGTTTGGTTTTGAGGTTTGACAAAGTTGTTTGTCGATATTTGGAGAATCGTTCTTTACTTTTCGTTTCATAATGAGAAACAACAACACGAATACGAATGAGACGGGCCAAAAGAGGTAAGAAAATAAGACTAACTAAAATTTTATAGTAATGCATTATGATGAATGAATACATTTTTAAAATATCATTTGCAAATACAATGAATAAGAGATTAAAAAAAACAAAAAAAGTTAGCTACTGATTTTAACAAAAAAAGAAAGAAAGGGAAAAAAAGGAAAACCCTAAGCTAATGCATTCAATTGAAAACCACAATTAAATCATCACACTCCTACCCTTAAATGAACGCATTGAATGCACAATCACAATTAATTCCACTTTTAATAACCTAAACCCTAAAACCCTAAATAAATGAGACCAGGTTTATACCCACCACCATATGTGAAACTAACAACTAAAAACTACAATTCAGTTATACAACTACAAAAAAAAAAAGAGAAAAAAAATGCATAAAAGGCGATCAAAAATTCACACCTACAATAGATGATCTGAAACAAACACAAAGCCTTTTTTTATTTATTTTTTAGATCTGATCACAGGGGAGATGGTATAAACCAACTAACCTAAAAAAATGTGGCTAGGTATGTTTCGACAACTGTTGGAGGAACAAATGGCTTATCCAAGACCACAAAAGGAATAAAAAATTTGTTCTACTGTTCATTCGACAGAAAACCCCCTCACAGAACACTGTAGATCCCCGAAAGTTAGTCGGGTCGGAGTCAGTCGCCGTTGTATTCTTCATCGGAGCTGGATCACAAAAAGAGAAAGAGTGTGTGAGTGAGTGTGAACAGTTCGGGTCAAAAGATAAGATACCAAATTGTCATTGGGTCTTTTATGGAGCGGGTTGGCAAAACATAGCGAGTTAGCAATCCCAGTTGGTAATATATTGGTATAATTATAAGAATTCCTTTTATATATATATATATATATATATATATATATATATATATATATATATATATATATATATATATATATATATATATATATATATGACTGACACGTACTTTGTCTTTTCCATTCTATATAAGCAGACATCACCATTTGGACATGTCACCAAGTGTACCATAAGATATATGCATATATTTAGTATGTTCATCTTGCACATTAGTTATCCATACATTGTGAGGCTAACTTGCAAACCGTAACAAACCACTTAAAAGCACAATAATTGATCGTTGTTTGCACATGAGAGAGCCTTTGTTTAACCCTTAAGAACATATTTAACGAACTCTTTACATCCCGTATATTACAAAATGTTCAGACAATAGTCGTTACTATTACACAGTGTTAAACATATGCAATTGAATAGCATGATCAAAGCCTTTTCTATTCACTCTCTTTGTCACACAAAATAGTACGTTGATGCATATCTTAATATTACTTCACAAACAAAAGCAACCATATTTCCTCATTCAAAATTGTTTGTTACTTTGTTTATCTCTTCTTTTTGAATTATTATAAATTAAATGTGTTAGTACAAAACTTGGGCTAAATTCAAGACCTAGTTTAGGCTAGCTCTTGATGGAGTGAATTTCGGACTTAAGGATTGATGATTAGCTGCTAAGAAAAAAAACACTGTTAGCCTGGTCAACCTCCGGTGTGAGAGTAAGTAAAAGTTTAGAGAGATAAAGTATTTAGAGTGTGAAAGTGATGTGTGTGTTACTGTTTAAGAGCGGTGAATGCCCTCTATTATACCATAGCGTTTGTTGTCGGTTTCCTGGAATCCCGTACTATGATGGTGACATTTTTAGGCGGCAAACCCTTAGGTCCCCTATCGTTCTTGTCTTGTTGTCATGAGTGGCGACTCCTTCGGAAGGGGCTTGTCGCCTTTCCTGTTTTGGGTCTGCCTTGGTCAGCTATATGATAGCTGATAGTACTCCTTACTCTTTTTGGGTCAGTCCGTGGTCCTGACATTTGAGTTGATCCCGGACGCGGAATGCGTTCCGCGGTTAGGTCTCTGAGCCGCGGGACTCCTTAGTGAAGTATTGTGGCGCTGCCTGCCCTTGGGAGGGTTGGTTCTTGTCCCAGTCCGGGTTAGTTTAAACTGGGCGAGCCCGGCCCATTGTTCTTGGGTCCGAGGGTCATATACATGATCAAGTCCCCCCAGTCTAGTATACTTGTGTGGTCTAAACACGAGTGTTCTAGACTCTTTGTCGCGATTATGGGGATTAGCTGTTGCGGCTTCTAACGCCGCGTGTTGCTGACTAGACTTTCCATTACTCATGGTTTCTATGTGCCAGCTGGCTTTGGTATTCGTGAAACGTTTTCACCCACTTATTTACTGACTAACGTGACGTTTTGACGGCCGACCGTTCATCTTCTGCGGCGGTTATAACCGTTGGATTAGATAGATGTTGACCGTTTGATCAAAAACTGGGGCACGTGTCACGTTTTTGTACCCTAGATCTAGAAGATGGTAGGAGCGTGTATGTGACTATAAATACCAATAGGTTTTCATTTTTCACACTTTTTACACACGCGAAAATTTTACCACTCTCTAGAAAGTTTTCCACCGTCTCTATATCTTCAGTTCTTCCGTGTACTTCCAGCCTAGATTCTTAGGTTAGGTCTCCTTTTCACAAAATCTTCTGTTTTACATTTACACATAGTATAGGATGGTTGTCGACCATATAGATCATACTTATTGCAAACTTTCCCAAAGTGTCGTGGATGATTTCTGTAAAAAAATATAACATCCATTGTCATCTCTTGCCTGAAGCTCCCGGTCCTCGTGACACCATTAGAGACGCGCGTGCGGGCAAAATAGGTGTCTATACTAGGTTAAGTTCTTCAAACTAGGTAACTTTAGAATTCCTCTTTCTCATTTCCTGCTCGCTGTGTTGGAGTATTTCCAGATTCACCTCTCCCAATTGTCCGTGTTAGCGGCCTGTAGGGTTAGTCATTTTGAGATCTTGTGTCGCGATCATGGTGGGGTTCCTACTCTGCCTTTGTTTAGAAAATTCTACTATGCCGGGGTAAAGAACGGCTGGATGACCATAGAGAAAAGGAAAGGTCCTAAGTCCTTGGTAGTCCCCCTTTGTTATACCGCGGTCTTGGATTCAGTGAAGCACTGGAAGGATAACTTATTTTTTGTAAAATGGACAATTTTTCCTTTGTCCGTCCCGTGGTTTGAAAAGGTCTCCGTAGATCGCGATCCGCCTCCTTCTGACGCAAACGTAGACCATAGGCTTCTGGAGCTTCTTATCACGAAGAAAGCTCCATTCAAAAAATATCCGGATGTGTTTTTGGATGTCGTTGGGTTAAGCCGGTCTTGGGATGACGACACTAGTCGTCCCACCTTTCTGTGGCCGGATGAACAGGGTGGGTTGTTAGATAGTTTGTTATATCTTGTTTTGTTTTGTTTTTTTTTTTTTGATTTTTTTTTTTTTGTATGTCCGTGTCTGACTTTTTACTTTTTGCAGAGATGGACTTGTTTGCTTTTATCAACCAACCGGATCCCTTCAAAGTGAAGACCGGAGAAAGGACATTGAAGAAAGATGGGCTGACTCTGCAGGCGGAGACGGCTAACCGGGTGGTTCAGCCCACTAAGAGCACGGTGTCGCTGGTGCAACACACCGTTACTGAGGAGATAGCTGCGGCCAAAGCTGACAAGAAGGCCGGAAAGAAGAGGGTGACCATCAGCACTCCCTCCAAGCCCAACAAAAGGAAGAGGATTTCTCCTTTGTCGGCGAAGGAGGCCGGGGGTGGTTCAGGTATATACCCTTTTCTTGGCTTCTTTTTATGTGTTGTTTTCTCTCTTCTTTTTTCTTGTTTTCAATTGGCACTTATTGTATTTCTTGTTTATGGGCGACGTCTGCGGAGATCACTCCCGCGCACCAGGAGCTGCAGGATGAATTTGGCGAGGGGTTGGAGCGTTTGGGTCCGCATACGGATGCCAACATCATGAAGAACATGACCGTATTTTCTTCTGATTCTACCGCATCGGCCCATCCCGAACTTGAGAGCAAGGCTCCCGAGAATCCTGCTTCTGCTTCCGCCGGGTCTACTCATGCTCCCGCGGATTCTGTTGGCCCTCATGTGGAAAGTCCCATTCCAGAACATCTCGAGGAAGTTTTCGGGCATGTGGATGCCGCGGTCGAGAGTGAAGCTGAGTCGGACGATTTTTATCAGTCCTTGTCCGTTGACACTGCCCAGGCTCCGTCTGTTTATGTTCCGAAGTAGCTTGCTACCAATGGGTTTAAAATGAATGACCCGTGGATCTGCTGGAGTCTTGTGGATAACTTTTCGACTCCCGGCTACGTGTCTATGCTCAGGAACATGGGAGCAAAGGAGCTGCTAGACCACTACAATCTTTTATCTGCTCAGCAGTTCAGCATGGGTTCGGAGGTTAGGCTGAGGCTTAAGCACGAGTTGCAAGCAAATGATAGGTTGGGCCGGAAGTTGTAGAGGAAAGATAGGATTATTTCTATGTTAAGGGCAAGGTTGATGGGTTTGAGGGTGAATCTTCACGGATGGCTGAAGTCCGCAGTAGAGTATCTGAGTTAGAGGAGGCCGTGGGGTCTAGGGATAAGTAGATTGCTGAGTTGCGGGCGGAGAATGCCGCATTGGCTGGGAAGGTTGAACAGTTGACTGGGTTGTCAGAGTTGGAGTCAAGGAACAGGGAGTTGGATTGCGTGAACAAGGAGTTGGTTGAAAAATTATCCAGATTGGAAACAGTCTGCGGGACTCTCGAGGGGCAGGTGAAGGGAGAGGAATTTTTGAACAAGATGTTCGAGGAGAAAGAAGAGGCCATCCGGGCTGGGTTTAAGGAACAGATTGCCGAGTTGGATGCTCGATTGGCGGATCTTGACACGGAGTTTGATAAGGAGTTATTCCCTCAATGTCTGATGGCCGTGGATGGAAAGAGGTGGGTGATTGGCCATGGTTTCCGCAAGGCCTTTATGCAATTTAAAGAGTGCCATGAGCAACGGACAAGGCTTGGGAACTGCATTTCGACTGCTATTGCTGAGGGTCTCTGTCAAGGGTTGAAGGCCGGTGTGGAACATGCCCGAAATGACGTTAAGCTTGAAGACATAGAAGCTTATGATCCGGAGGCCGAGAAAAGGTATACCGAGGCCGTGATAAGGTTGAGCAATGTTCCGTTTCCGCTGTTGGAATCTCTGGAGGCTTGCAAGGACTCACCGTTAGAGTTTCTGATGTCCCAACTTGTGCTTGAGGAAGATCGTTTACCGGGGTCATTGAAAATAACGTTTGGTCCCCCTGTTGCGGAGGAGCGTATTCTTCCTGATTCCTTGCTAAAGCGCCTCACTACCCATCGGCATGCCATTGCTACTTACAAGGAGATGAAAAAACAAACGGCATGGTACGGAGTTTTACTTCTCTGGGGGTTCTCTAACTGTTCCGCCCGTGATCCCTTCGTCGGCTGGGGAGGCCGTGACTGATTCTAAAGTTGGGCATGAGTCAACTCCGTCCGCCCCCTTCACTGGCCCAAAAGAGGATGATGAAGCTCAGCGGGACCTTGAGTATGCTGACAACGAGCTCTTTGACACTTCCGTCCTTGATCAACCGGTGGACCAATCTGTGGACAAACCTCAGGACAATTCCACCTCTTAGTTTGTTTTGTGGCCGTTCTTTGGGGGCATTTCAACTATGTCACCCTTGTCATTCTTCCGTGAAGCTTTTCTTAACTTTATCCTTTTGTTGCCGTTTTAGTTGAGCCTGCGGATGTCCACGGTTGCTTCATGATGCGGCAACTCAGAATCCGGATGAGGGCATCCGGTGCTACTTTGTGTGTACTTAGGGGAATTTTAGTTTTTTACTATCTTTCAGTTGAGCCCGCGGTTTGTGCGGTTGCTTCCTGAGGGAGTGACTTGGATCCTGATGCGTGGGTTTTGCAACCTTCGCAATTAGGTTTTACCTCTCAAGGGATCTTGATCATCTTACAACCCCCACCAGGCAGTGTACCTGACCGATGTAGTATAGTGAAGTGGCAAGTACCGGGGGATTGATCGTTCTCTCGAGAAATAGTGTCATTAGGATTGAAAACTACTCTAATTTAGGCCTAAGGGTTGAGGGATGATTCTTTTTGTATTTTTTATATTTTATAAAAGCAAGTAAAATCTCGGCTATTTGGAAGAGTGGGCGGAATTATTGCTAGTCAACTAACCCAAATAACTACTTATGCAAATAAAAATTGNAGTGTCATTAGGATTGAAAACTACTCTAATTTAGGCCTAAGGGTTGAGGGATGATTCTTTTTGTATTTTTTATATTTTATAAAAGCAAGTAAAATCTCGGCTATTTGGAAGAGTGGGCGGAATTATTGCTAGTCAACTAACCCAAATAACTACTTATGCAAATAAAAATTGTTGTGAAACTTATATGAGAGAAAAATGTGTTTACTTAGATTTCCTTACTCCCTAGCTATCTTTTACCGGTTGATTGGTTTGTTGTAACTGTGTGGATGACGGGTTGTATTCCTTTAAACCATTCGTAGAGCCGTGTACGATCTTCCCTAACTCTATAAGCTCCTACTTCACTCCTATGTCGAGCCGACTAAAAGCTCCTAACATAGGATCACTAGACTTCGCTTATGCATTAATTAAAACCATATAATCGTAGTACACAACCGATTCATGTTTCTTAAGACGTTCAAGCAAGTTACCGTATATGAGGTTAGCCAGTTTTCTTAAGCCTAACATCGACTTCACCCACCCACAACAATCACAAACAAACCAACAACATGTAATTAATAGCTAGGTTTCATTAGATCCAAGCAAACACAAGAAAAACCTAGCTTACCATGTTAAAGTAAAGACAAGCATAAAATATAATCAAACAATACATAGACATATTGATTGATTTGAAAGGAGACTTATCTTTAATTGAACATCAAGGTCTCAAGGGTGAAAAACCCCTTAAAATACAGTGTTTTACGAACTAGATTTTATCCCTAAAGTTCTCCCAAAATTTGCACACACTTAATGAATGAAAATTAGAAGAATATATATATATTTTTGATGCGTGGTTTTGTGACCTTACAACAGGTTTTACCTCTCGAGGGATCTCAAGAGGCTTACAACCCCACCAGGCAGTGTACCTGACCGATGTAGTATAGGATAGTGGTAAGTACGGGGCATTGATCGTTGTCTCACAGGGAATAGTGTTCGTTAGGACAGAAAAACTACTCTAATAGGTCTATGGGTGAAGGAAGATTCTTTTTTGTATTTTTATATTTTTAGGAAAAGCAAGTAAAATCTCGGTTTTGAAGGAGTGGGCGGAATTAGTTGCTAGTCAACTAACCCAAAATTACTACAATTGCAAGTAAAATAAAATAACTAAACTATTTGGTTGTGAAAACAATATGGAGAAAAGTGTGTTTACTTAGACTTCATTACTCCCTAAATATCTTTTACCGGTTAATTGATATGTATGTTACTTGTGTGGATAAAGGGTGTTGTGGAAAACTAGAAGGGGGGGTTGAATAGTTTTACGTCCGTTTTAAATTTATGAAATCC
>LBNU01017864.1:0-30731 GCA_014162995.1 Artemisia annua
TATTGTTACTTGCTACTTGTAATAAAATCAGAATCACTTTCTTCTCCATAGTTGATAAAACCATTCGATTTCTGATTCACAAACATTGGATCATCTGACCCATTGGATTTGAACTCCTCCTCATTTCTGAATTACAAAAAGTCAATAGATTACCATTGACCGTATGATTGAATTCAGGTCCTTATCTTCTGATTTAGTAACACCAACATATTACCATTTGACCCGTTGATCGCATTCGGTGTCATTCAGGGTTTCGGATTACAAATTCATCAAGGCATGGCCATTTGACCAAAAATGAACAGAGTAAATTAGTTAGAGTAATGAGTGTGATTTCATTCCCCTTTCGTGAGGTGCCGGGTTTTGAGATTTCTAGCATAGGTAATGTAAACTCATTCTTCCGGGTATACTTGGAGAGATATCTTTTTAGAAATTATAATCGGGTTCTACCTTGAGGGCAAGTAGAAGTCAAGTTGCGGGATATTTAATAACATCAAATAATGTAATACTTTTAGTAATCGAAATCTGATGAGTGTTGTAAATACTCATCATTTTTATCCTAATCTCGAACTGTCAAAACATCCAAAATCACACCAAAATAATGCATCAAAATTAGTGAAAATATTCCAAAACGTGTGTTTTACTGTGTTCTAGAATGCCCAAAAATGTTTTGAAAACAAATGAAAAGAACAAAGTTTGCACAATTGGCAGTTTCAGTCCCTAACTTTCACAAATTGTCAAAACTAGTCCCTGGATATTTCAAATATGCCAAAATATCATAAAAGGTCCTTGGGGATTCATAAGTTGGTCAAAACAACCCTTGAATATCAAAAATCACAAATTTACAACTTTGTCCCCAAGTTTGAAAAATGTCAAAAATAGTCCTTGGTGAATTTAAAAAGTGAAAACTAATCAAAAATAACCTTGCTACTTATTCATTAAATGGACCAATTGGTCCTTATGTGCTAAAATTTTGGAAAATACATTTTGGTCCTGAAGTTTCACAAAATGGCAAAACAAGGTCCCTGGGGAAGTTCAAAAGTGGAAAAGTCAATAATTGGTCTTGTACTCATTCATCAGTATGGCAAAGTTTTACCCTTGTGAGTTACTTTGGAAAAATCACATAACCAAACCCTCAACGTTTCAGAAATAGTACACAATTGGTCCTTGTGAAAAACTAATAAACCAACGGATCTGTATTACTTCATAAACCCATCCCCCCTAATCCAATCCAATCCACAAAACAACACAAATACCCCCCATGGCCTGGTTTCTTTTTGCCCAAACCCAACACAGGCCCATTTCCATTTTATTTATAAAAAACCCAGACCCCCGTTCCCTCCTTCCCCGTTACACTCACACCCCCCATCTCCCTGCAACTTGCACCTCACCTCACCATCCATCCCACGCCCAAACCATCACCCCCACCATATGATACCTAACAAGCGAACAGCATTAAATGCCACACCCCACCCCAATTGCAATCACAGGCCAATTTTGCCAATTATCTTTTATTTTGGCGCCAAAAGGATTTAAAGGCTGGGAATATGCACATCTAAATCTACATCCAAGGGAATCAAATATTATTGATGGGATTGACCAATGGACCCAAGCGAGCTCTGGAATTCAAGTATAAAATGAAGAAAGAAGCTTTGAAGACAGAGTTACCCTTATTTTATCTTACTTAAGTTTATGTCGAAATTAATGTAGCAAAATTCTCTTGTAAAATTTCCGTTGTAATTTGTTTTCTAATCATTTTAAGTCTCTCAGTTCTTGTATCAACGTCTGGTTCATCATTTTCAGTAAGTTAATGAAATTTAAGTCCTGTTTTGCAAAAAATCTGTGGTGCTATGTCCTGTTATTGCTAAGAAGATAAAAGCTTAAGCTAATCTTAAAGGTACTTAATACCATAAGAAAACAGAAAAAAAAAAATAGAAACAATCAAGATTCAAACAGTTAATACCTATGCACTCTAGTACGTGTGGAAGCTTATGGAAGTTGCCTACAATGGAGGGGCAAGATGGACATTTACCTAGCTTGTTTACAAGCTAGGAGCTTGTAGAGTAGCTCCTCGAGCATATTTGACCTGGTTTAGAGCAAGGGTCTTTTGTAAGTTCCATTTTCCAATTTTTAGTTAATTTACTTAATTTTATGATATTACTGTAGATGTGCTTATAAGCTGCTTATTCCTGTGCTTTTGTGTCTATTTAGCATTTCTTAGTCATAATATAGCTTAGTCTTTGGTCCTTGTTTGTTAGTATCTATTGTATTGGTATTTGACACTTGACTGCCAAATTGAAGTTGTGATCACTTTGAGTATTTAGTGGATAAATTTGTTACTGTTGTGTTAAAATCACCTCAATAAACCATCATAAGCATCTAGTACTCAACTTCATGGTTCAAACCTGCTTTTTGCTGTCAAAATCTCATTTGCATAACTGTTAAGGAGTGTTTGGCTCAAGCATATTCACTTTATTCCAGTCTGTGATTGTTGTTATTCTTGGTTCATACATTTCTTCTGAGTTCACATTAATCCATATCTAGCATAAAAACCAAAAGTCTTTTAAAAAAAAGTCAATTTGGCATATTGGTTCTCTTTGCAGTTTCACTGTTGAAATTTGTGAACTCACAATCATCAATTTAGTTTAGAACTTGTTAAAATTTGGTAGACTTAGGCTCATATTTGTTGGAGTATGCTCGTGTCATAATAAATAATTATATGGCTAGACGTATGTGAGCCTATGGGGTCACACACTTATACACAGAGACACTATTTTATAGATTGTATTTATCGTATTTACAATATATAAATGACTACGTAACTCGGGATCAATAACGGGCCTTTAAACACGAAGTTAGACTTAGTGTTTAGGACCCGGCCAACAATGAGCAAGCCCATTGAGGGCCCTTATCATGGCCGGCCTAGGGGAGGGGAAAAGGGGGCAAATATGAGCTTTTGGAGGGGCTATGTGTTACTTGTACAATGATAAGATTATATTTGATTTAGTCTTTGATTGTGATCAAAGAAAAATAACAACTTACCAAAAAACTCTCTCCCACCTCTCTCCTCTCAAAATGACGGCACAAAATACATCCCTTCTAGGGTTTGTATTTTTGATCTCTTCTTGGCTTAATCTATTGTAGATTGTTGCAAGAATAATGGTTACAAGGTTTAGACTAGCATCGGGTGGTGTTCTATGACGTGTAGTGTGTTTCCATCATAGAGGTGATCTATTTTGGTCACTTGGTTTCATTGGTGGTTCGTGGTGTTGGTGATGGTCTCCATACGATTCTACCGATCACGCTACAAAGGTATAACATGTTGTTGTTTATTATTTGATTGATCATATGGCTATATGGATTCTTGTATGGTGATGTTATCCGCTGCGTTTGTATGTTTATTTTATGTTTATTATTTTCAACATCACCTATAATATTAACATAATTCATCATAATCACTAAGCTAAACCAAATCAAATTTGATAAAAGTCAACTGTGCAAGTTTTTCTAAAAATGTCAAATTGCCAAGTCTGTTAAGTTGAACAAAACTCCCAGATCTTGTGTAACATTTATTAAAGATTGGAAGGGCAAACTTTTTACTGTTTTACACACTTTTGTTGCTTGTCTATCTGTCCCAAAAAGAAAAATAGGATTTGGAATTTGTTTGCTCACTTAAATCTGAGTCCAAAGTGACCACCTTGGTCTCTTGAGTGTCCTGTACCCAGGGTGTTCTTGCTTGGGTCATTTTTCTTTTGAGCACATCTTGCTCATTTTTTGAGCATTTAGTTTGATTCTTGTTGCTTTAGAAAGCCACCTAGGTTGTCTTGATACCTGTACTTGTGATTTTCCATTTTCTGCTTATTTAATAGCTTATTTTCTTACTTGTAGTTGCCTGTTTTGTTTTGTTTATGCTGACTCATCAGCATATTAAGAGCTTGTTGATTTCTTGCTCATTGTGTGATCCAGAGTCAATCTTTAGCTGTTTTTAGTTGATTATGGATTCTTGTATGGTGATGTTATCCGCTGCGTTTGTATGTTTATTTTATGTTTATTATTTTCAACATCACCTATAAAAATAACATGGTTAGAACAACTAATGAACATACAAAGTAACTGAGGAGTTTCAGTAACACTTCTCTTTGAACTAACAATAAAGGAAATGGGGAGCAAAACAGAAAAAGGTGGTGTTAAACGTGTGTTGCTTTTCACTGACCATGTGTTTGGTATGGATACATCATGTTACCTACAAACACGAAAAACTATACGAACTTACCGTTAATCCAACGGCTTCTTTGTACACAACAGCATAATTCAATAAATTTCTGAAATAAACCATCAAAAAGATGAAATAAAATTAGCAATATCATTTTCATCACAGCTAACCAATTACTAAGGTAAACAATTAATAGCTTAAGATTAAATTATACCTTCAACTTCATGAACTGATTAACGTGTAAGGTGTATCCTACACATCAGTTTTTTCCAAAAAACCCTTCATCCCTGTTACAGAAATCAAAGGCCATAAGTAATACCAAAAGATCACATCAGAATCATAGAAATAGAACCTTTACACCATTGAAACAACACCAACATAACCAAACTATGTTAATTCAATAAAACACCTCATAAAATCATCTAATTGCATAAGAAGCCAAAAAAAAGACTCAAGTTTTTATTCATCTAATACCATAACTGGTTATTGAATCAGCCGAAAAAAAGACTCAAGTTTTTATTCATTTCATACCATATCCGGTTATTGAATCAGGTGGGTGTTGAATCAACAATTAGCTGGTTGTCGATTTAGCTTTTTGGAATTCATGGAAGGAGTTTGTTTGTTTGTTAACCCACCTAACAAATATAGCCGAACACCTACAAAATCAAAAAACAAAACCTGAACATGAAATTCTAGATCGGATCAGGTGTTTTTTGCCCCACTTGATGGAGGATTTCTTCTAAAAGTCGGTGGAGATTAAACTAGGATGATACCAATGAGAGAGACGGTGGTGTCTTCTGATAATTTCTAGAGATATCGATCTCTCATCTGGGCTGGACACACCATAATGGGCTGAAGAAAAAAAGGGAAGAAGCCCATTACATGGAACGACGTCGTTTTGCATGTTGAAAACATGTAACGGCGTCGTATGTAGTTACATTTAATATATATAGTAATTACTTTTAAGTAATATTACAAAAAAGTTCGAACAAATTACTCTTTTAACATATTTTAATAGTTGTTAAATATTGGGCACGTGCCGATTGCTAAATGGTTCAAGTGTGACATGTTAGAGCTCGAAATTTTGACATTCTAATGATTCAAATTTCTTTTTATATCTTAATTGCGGAACAAAGAGCCAAAACTTGACGAGATTTGGAGATTTTCTCTTATTAAAAAAACTTCCAAAATAGTAGGGGCCAAAACAAAAAGCTAGGTATATTGGTTTTTGTTTTATTTACCACATCGCCAATAATAACCTTAACTTATTATATTTCCAAGCACGCCGATGCATTAAGCTAATTAACCACTATGTGGGTTCATTTACTCCCGATCACCGTCTAGTTACTTGAGAAAATTTGTCTTTTAGGGTGCGTTTGGTATCCGATTATGGGAATGACATTATTACTATAAAAGTGATTAAATATGTTTGTTTAGGATGAGGGGGCCCACAACTATGGTAATGAATGATAGAAATGCTCCATACTACATATAACTCAAAAGGGTAAGGTATGGATCTTTCATACCGAGGGGCCCACCACTACTATCAAAATCATTCTCATTGTGATTGATGGCGGCATACCAAACGCACCCTTAGTCTCACAATAAAAGGTTTCACACATAATTCTCATTGAGTAATTAAGAAAACCAATATTCTTCTTTTGCATCGACTAAATCTCGTTTTAGATACAATAAAAGCAATATTCTTCTTTTGCATTAACTAACTACGCCATTGTTTTGAAAAGATATATGTGGCCACGTTATAGATATTTGCGTCGAGTAAGAATTGAAGTTGACACTTCTAACAAATCTTTTCTCGGTAAGATAATAGTATTTAGTTTGCTTATAAGCTTTTATTTTTTATTTTATTTTTTATTTTTTTTTAACAACGCCACCCGTGGAAACCACCACCACCGACCACCTTGCTTATCAGATATTTACGTGACCTCAAACAATCTTTCTTTTTACTAAGAACATAAATTATCCTACAAAATTAAATAGTAGATAAATCATGGTAAATCGAAAATATCAAAACCTTTTCTCTTTACGCCGGTCTAACGAGATAGGGTTTGTCCTATTGTCGTATGTCGACCCAATTAGGCTATGACCATTCACCACTCGTCAAGTAGCAGGTCCCTTATTTAAAATTACTTTTCAATAATATGACAAAAAAGTTCAAGCAAATTACCCTTTTAACCTACTTCAATACTTGTTAAATATTGGTCATGTGTGATTGCTAAATGGTTCGAGCATTTGAGACATGTTAGAGCTCGACATTTTGACATTCTAATGATTCANGGAACAAAGAGCCAAAACACGTCGAGATTTGGAGATTTTCTCTTATAAAAACTTCCAAAATAGTCGGTGCCAAAACAAAAAGCTAGGTAGATTGGTTTGTTTGATATACCATATCGCCAATAATAATCTTAACTATATTTCCAAGCACGCCATTGCATTAAGCTAATTAACCACTATGTGGGTTCAATTACTCCCAATCACCGTTAGTTACTTGATAAAAATTTCTTTTACTATCACAGTAAAAAGTTTCACACATAATTCTCATTAAGTAATTAAGAAAACGAATATTCTTCTTTGCATCAACTAATCTCGCTTTTGATACAGTAAAAACAATATTATTTTTTTGCATTAACTAACTACGCCATTGTTGTGAAAAGATATATATGACCACATTATGGATATTTGCATCGTGTAAGAATTGAAGTTGACACTTCCAACAAATCATTTCTCGGTAAGATAATTGTATTTGGTTAGCTTATAAGCTTTTTTCTCTTATTTATGTACATAAGTCTAAGAAATACGAGGGTAATTCAAATACCCATCTAATAGGGTTTCTTTTATCTATACCTTCCTCTAAATTATATTTTACCTCTACTTGTAATTAGTTCTAATTTTCTATTTGTGAGAGTGAAAAAAGGATATCATGGAAAATCAAAAATTGATTTTTTCAAAAGGTTTAAATTAACGAAGAAACATCAAACTTTATATACATGCGGGTATCTAATGACTTCATCGATGACCGGCCATAAGCAATATTCAGCTGTACTAATTGAAGGGAATTGAGATTAAAACCAGGATGTGATCGAACTTCATTGGTGGACAAAATTATAATAAAGTATTAAATTAAAATTAAAAATCATTTATGTTACAATTTAAATGGTAAAAACTAACCTCAAGGATATAGGGGTAACAATTTGGGTCGTGCTCGAGATAGCATGTTCGGGTTGATGGGTTGGCTAGTTTAAAAATCTCAACTAAAACATGATATGTTAAGTTAAGCGTAACATTAACACGTTTATTAAATAGGTTAATTGTGTCGACCCATTTATTATTTAAATAAGATTTTTTTTTGAACGGCGGTATATTATAAAACTAGCAAAAGCTAGAAAACGAAACAATTACAATAAGAAAGTATCATCAATAGGATTTCCTAACCAACCTATCCAACTTATCCTAGACTTAGGATTTCTAGATGAAATCCACAAAAACGATTAGTGAACAATATAATCCCAAATATTCGCCTTTTTAGGTTTAACCACCGAAAAAATCAAAGCATTACGGAAGTTCCAAATCGACCACATCATAGAAGCCGCAATCCCTTCAAGAATGAACCTCGCTTTCTTTGAAATATGACTAGAATCTAACCACGAAAACCACTCCACAATATTAGACATCTCCGGAATATCTAATTGACACCATCTCGCCAAAAGAGCCCAAATATCCCGTGTCATATTACAAGAGAAGAAGAGGTGATCAACACACTCTACATGTTCACTACAAATGGGGCAAAGAAGAGAAGCAACGTCAATACCTTTACGATCCATGTTCGCCAACGTTGGAAGCTTATTAAGACCCAACCTCCACATAAACACGTTAACTTTTATGGGGACACATCTAGGCCATGGGAAATATCAAATATAGTAAGTTGTATGTTCTAAACATTTAAGTAACACGATAAATATTTTGATATAAGTATATACCATAATCAGAGTTTCAAAAAACGTTATATATTACAAGACAAGAGATACAAAATATATAGTTGGATCATATAATAATGAAATTAACCACATAACTTCTTATGTTTAATACTTTTTACTTTTTTAGTCTATTTTTAAATGGGTTGTAATTAGTTTGAGAATCTCAACCCAAATCTAACTTATTTATTAAACACGTCAGTTGTGTCTAACATATTTCTAGCCCCAAAGTTGTTTTGCCTTGAACCCAACCATTTGTAGTTCGAGTTGTGTTAGAAATTGACACCTTCAAAGTATCCATTCAAAAAAGAACACATGAAAAGTACTGAAAAAACCCAATGTAAAATGTAAACGGGGCCGCATGATGTATGTACGTAAGGAGACAAATGAATGTTGATCCCTTTGAAAGGTACACGGCTTCTTTTTTGAGGTGACACGTAGAGATAAAATGGTGATAAGTTTAATTAGCAGATACGTAAAAAGGCTATGACAAGTGTATCATGCGGATGTCACGTGATTTAGCGAGGAGTAAGTAATGTACGTGGTAGCTAGATGAAGTTATCAAGTTAAGCATGCTATACTACAAAGTCAATTATAGTGACGAAACATTTATTACGTCGTGCTAGCGGTGGAGTAAGAGCGGTGATATCATCTGCGTGCAGGTCATCTGCGTGTACCTCTTCAAGGTCACACATATCTCGATCAAGTAGTGAAAACTATTTATGTTAGCATTTCGCGATAACTTTAGTTTACAATCTATTAGGGGTGTGTTTGGTTTTTGGGTATGAGAATGAACCAATGAATTCCGTTCTTAATAAATTGTTTGGTTGGTAAGTTTTGTTTTGAAATATGGGTATGAAACCTATAAAATTTGGCATAGGCTAAACCCACCAAAATGGTGGGTTTACAAAACCCATACCCATTATGATACCCATAGTGATTCCCTAGACATACAAAACACCACCTGTAGTTTTTTTTTTATTTCAAAATGGCAATGTCACACGTAGTCACGTAGACATACATAACACGTATCAACGACTTGAAACCACATACACACCGAAATTACTCATATACGAATAATCTAGGAGGGTCAAAGAGTAAAAACTTAAATTTAGCAGTAGAAATCATAAATTTCACACCAAAGCCAAAGCTTTGATGTTGTAAAACGTCTTTTTGAGGCTTAGGATAATGATCATGCGCGCATGTAATATGCGAACCTTTGTATCTCTCTTCTAGATTCGTCTCTCGTTTGTAATTGTAACAACCATGAGTTCCGAGCTCAAGTAGCTACGCAAGAGAAAGATGATAGGAAAGACTTTCAGCTCAGTTGGACCTTCTTGTTTGTTAGTAACATGATATCACAAACATCCTAAAAAATGTTAAATATAGCCTAAATCTATGTTTAACGATTGATAACATGTATATATAGTAACATGATATCAGAAATGTCTTTTTTTATACATTGCTCTAGGGCTATATTTAGCTAACATCTAATTCTTGTTGTCTCAAATTTTGTAAATTCATCACCATTGTTTCTTGTTGAAGTTATGTGTACAAATTAGGAAAAGTGTTATTTTATGTATTTGTCGAGTTTAATACGTAGTATAAATAAACATGATTAAATAGTGAGTTGTACCTTTGATGTTTATGGTTAGGATACCTAATCCTACTTGAAACTTTCTTTGTACTGTATTAAACAAGGTTGGGAACTAGTAAAACTAAACATTAGTGCATAGGTAAATGAAAGATGAAGAAACCTTCCAAGATTGATTTTTACAATTCTTATTTTATTTTATTATTATTATTATTTTTCTTTTTGAAAACGAAAACGTTGAGGGAACAATAGTAAACTTATTTAACAAGGGATTAAATTGGTATAAAAAGAAGGAAAAAACAGAGGATGTTGCTTAACGCTAATTGCAATGGATTAGGAACCTCGATATTAGTGTGAGATACGAAGCACATGGTTGTGCACGTGTTTGGTTTCATGTGAATCTTCTTCTTTTCACTCGAGTGTCTAAACCATTGAGTGCACTCCAAGCCACAACACTCTTTTGAACAAGAGCCTTCACTCCTATATATTCACGCAATGGTCAAATCCGTCACAAATATTAGGGGGTTGGCAATACACCCCTCACCCCATTTCCCTTCACTCACTACCACCCAATCCCCTTATGCCACATCATCCCCCCACTTTTCCCTTCCCTCACTCATTTTTTGTTGGCAACACACCCCTCACCCTTTTTTTCCCCTCCAACGTCTCTTTTTTGCCCAACGTTCGAAAAAAGCAAGACTCCACCGTTCGGTAACTATTCCCGAGCGGGGCTCACCGTGCCCCTCACCGCATGAGCGGCGGTGGTGTTCACCGCACGGGGTGAGCCTCCCCGAGGTGTTCACCGCATGCACTGCCAATGCCCTTACCATTAGTATTATTTTAAGACATGTAGTTAACTTGAAGAAAAGAATGCAAATGGTTTCATGCATGAGTATTGCAAAGTCATTAGGAATGATCTATATATAAAACCAAGTTGATAAACTCGTAAAGAAATTGACATCATGTGTTTTGTCGAAGTTCATATAAACTCGTTATCAAGTCGCGAAAATAAGCTAACACGAACATCCTTAACAGTATTTTGATATATTTAAAGTTTACGACGTGGATTGAAGAGGTAAACTATAATTTTGTATGAAGAATAATTTTTTAATGAGCACGATTTATATCATAACTTAGGTTAGAAAATAAATGCGATCTTAATTTTACTTTAAACTAGGTTGTTGTTACAGTTGGTTTTGTACATAGATTGACGAGGGAACACGTGAGTGGCTCGTGCAAAGAGGGTTGACTGATACAGTAGTAGAGTAGTTGTCCCACCTTTGACATATGAAGGATGATGCATGTGATCATGCTAGCTAAAACTTTGCTTTCATGCCCATCACGCATGCCTCTTGCTATTTCTCTTACTGTCTTTTTACTACCATTATACTAGTACCGTATTGTTTATGCAATTAGGTTTATTGCGTTTTTATATCTAGAGTAATATACAGTAGTAGCTATTTGGTGCATATCTAAAGATCGAAGTTGTTTATTTGAGTCATTGAGTGCTTGTTGAGTTACTTTGACTAGTTATATATACAATAATCTAATTTGAGTAAACGCATGGTTGAACATTGTTTATTCAACTTAATATTAACTATTTCAAAGGCAATAAGTTTGTAAGATATGTGGTTATGTAATAAGAGATGAATACACGAGGGGCAGGGTCGGCACGTGCATCTTTAGCGAAAAAAATTGTAGTGCAATTTTTTTAAAATATCTGGTTATTTTTGTAATTTGCTCTTTTAACGAATCGATTTGTAGTGTAATTTCTATACTTTATCAAAGTTTGCCCCATTGACTATAACTTTCTGGCTCCTCCTTTGTATGTAATATACTATCACAATCAGCGTCCGGTGTTTTGATTGATTCGATTGAGTTTCTGGCTCATTGTTTAACCTGCTGAACCGTCGGTTAAACCATTCTTTTTCCCTAAAAGCAGCTTGTGTTGACCATGCCACTTCTTAGTTCAACCGGATCTTAAAACATCGATCACAATTAAATGTTAGATGTCATCACAAAAAACAAGTATTGATAGAGATGAGAGAAAATGGGCATATGCATCATCGGTGGTTAAAACGATGTTGTTGTGTGACACTACACCTTGTCCGCAAGGTTATATTGGTTCCATGTACATGGCTTGAACCATAATTCCATATGATAAGTACGTCTTAACTATAATATTTAACAAATCCAAAGGATCATATTATTCATGTATATGTTCTTTTGAATTCATGTATATGTTCTTTTGCATGTACAACTTTAATTCTCTTATCTAAATTTCACACTTATAGTTAGGTTTTCTCTAAGAGAAGAATCAAGAATTGAATGATTTGTTTGTATTTTCAAAGTACTTCGATGATTTTGAAAAGTGATGTAAAACGAAAATTATATTGGGTGAAAAGTACTGTAGAAACTTTAAAAAAGTGGGGAGTTTGGGGATTACGAGAAGAGAAGCATCAAGTGCCCGAGTCAAGACTCAAGAGTAGTCTTCAAGCTACATCTACCATTTTTTCTTCTTTTTATTATCCTGTAAAAAGGGGTTTGCAATTAGCCATTATAAAAAAAATTCAATAGATAATCAAACTTTAGTAATCTTGTAGTATTAATGTAGTTCGAAATAAACTCTTTGAGATTCAGATCAATATATTATGTCACTTTTGGCAAAAGAAGAGAAGAAAAGAGTAATCAAACCTTATCAATTACATACACTTAAACAACTATAACTATTTGTTAAATATAATTATAATTAGCAAAACATATATCCAAATAGTATCTCATGCAACAAGTTGAAGCATACAATTACATGATTTAATTAGTGCCTATAATGATACTTAGTCATGTGTTTGTATCTTTTAAGGTGTAATGTTTAAGTTAGAAGTGATGGTTAAGGGAATGAAAAGCATGCAAGTATTTAATTAATGATGTGTTATATATTTATGAATATATAACCTTTTAGAAAGCAAAAAATAATCCCTAAAGTTATAAACGAGGGCCTCCACATCCAACAACTGCTTTACTGTAAATTCATAGGGCTGCAAATTTGTGTCTAAGCTTGACGAGAAACGAGATCAAGTTTCCTTGTCACACCGAGTTCGAATGTTGTCACATTGTTTGATCGAGTTCTGTATATAACCGAGTCTGAATCGTAGTATTTTCTGAGCTTAATTAAGCTAAGTCGTCCTAGTTTAACTCATTTGCATTTTTACATGTAAATAAAGTATTGTATGAACATTTGAACTTATTGAAATATATCAACATGTTTCTAAATAAAGTAACTTAACATAATGAGAATATCCAACATGTTTGATCTCTAATTGGCAAAAGAAGAACCTGTAAAGATTAGGAAGTTTAGCAAGCAATATAAATCCATCATTATCAATTATTATTTTCAATTTATAATTTAATAAAAAAACAATCATGAATAAGAAAACCTTAAAACCAACATCGTGATGCGAAGTAGTTATCCAATTTAGTCATGTCTTTCAAATTAAGCAACAACATCAAAAATCTACTTTGACATTGTAGTCAAACCTCTTTTTTTTTGTTTTTTTTTTTCTTCTTTCTTTCCAAGACGAACTACTTTTTACTATACCTGAGTTAGACAGAGCGACAAAACCTCGGATTTTAGGAAGCAGTCTTAAAACTTGATGTAGTTAGGGGGCCAATAGGCTCAACCCCGTAACATCTACCTTTCGACGCACTAATTATAAACAAGATGGGGATTTTTATCGATGTCACAATGTGATTATCTTAGGAAGATTGACGTTTGACGTTAAAATAAATCAACAATGTCTGTTTTGTAAAAAAAAAGAAGCAAGAAGCTTGTTGCATGCCGTTACCAACCCGATAGTTAAAAATAGTGTTTCATAGTACTTGAGGAAAGCAAAGGTGGTGATGATTAGATCATATGCTTTATATGCTAATAAAAGCCAAAATGATGCAAGAGATTCCATGTTTGCTCCTTCCTCACGCTACATATGAACCAAATCATGCACTTTTCTTGAGTCTGAGTTTATATATTTATAAGTTTTCTTGGTATATATTTTGATATATGCTGTAAATATTAATAATCTAAATTTGTAGTCTATTTCTTGTCTTTTTATAACAATTGAAACCCTTTTCTCCCTAGATGAATCTAGAGGAAAAATAATAAGAATAGTTACAAAACTTGTATTTGCACGTAAGATGGGATAGTTTTGTAACATCTATCATTGCAAATTATAGAGTGCTACAATAATAGCCGGTCACATGCCTTAATCATATTAATACATGAAATAAAAAGGAGAAGAATGTTAGATTGTATGTCATACAATCTCCATATTTAGAAACTTCGCTATAGAAGTTTTGTTACTGAATTCGTGGTTTGTTTATAAATCCTAAAACAAATAGAGCCTTATTGCGAAGATATGAGGCGGATAGAAGCTTAAACTTTATCAAGTTTGACTAGGGAGTCCTTTATGATAACGTTTAAAATTGTGTTGTAAATCTATTGAATAATGACTTGGCAGGTACACCCGTGCTTAGCAATGGAATTTTTTAGCGGCACACAGATGTAGTTAAGATAAAACGTGAAATAATCAAAATGCATCTAAGCGGGATATTTAGCAGCAAACAACTATAAATGTTTCGTGTAACATTTATATATAAAACGTGAAATAATCAAAATGTTGTAACTTTCACTTTCATCAATTAAACTCTAAATCCTTTTCTGCCCAAGTACCAAAACTTGATTCTCGATGAAGTTCTCAACAATTGGCGCTGGCTTTACTTCGTCATCATCATTATCCGAGATGATAATAACATCATCTCAGTATAAGTTTAACAAATTGGGATTGAAAAACGAATTGGAAGCCGAATTGGGATACTTCCAAGACTTATTATCCCCACCGGTTTAGAATCGGAATAGAAAGGTTTCAACTTTCAAGACTTGTCCTTGGCCCAATGGGCTTCTGATACTTCCAAGCCCATGTGTTTTCTTTCCCTGTTCTACACTTCTACTTTTACTTTGATCCATTCGCTTAGTTATTCGGAGAGTACATTTCACTATTTCAGTATTTTACTACACTATAGTTTTTTTTCATTGATTTTTCTTTATTCTTTTCTTCATTTGTACGTATAAAATAACAGAACTTGACCAATATTTAGAAAGTTACAAGTGCACTTGCCTGAACTTATTTGCCCATCTAGCCCACCTAGACAAAATTACCCTCAAGAACTCACATCCACAACAAAATAACTTACAACATGAACCACTAGTCTGAGATTATTTGATGCCAAGTCAGCCAAACTAGATTCTGCATGGGCCCACACAACAACCCAAACAACCAATCACAACATTATTTCTTCTACTCCTATCCTTGTAGATAAGCCCATATTTCCTTACATTAACATAACACCAACCATCTCATTCACCACACAACACAAACACACTCTCTCATTCTTGAAGGCAAAACATCTACACAACAACAACAATAACAACAATGGCTTCTACTGCTTGTGCTTCTTCTGCTATTGCAGCTGTTGCTTTTAGGTAACTTTTTTTTTTAATGCAACATGCATATACGTGTTATACTGTGTGTATTATAGAAAGGTTCTAATTATACAATATGATCAACTTATTTTTTTGTAGTTCACAAAAGAGTGGATCTATTGTTGGATCAACAAAGGCTTCATTTGTTGGTGGGAAGAAGCTTAGAGTTAGCAAGTTGGGTAGTGCCCCATCCGGTGCACGATCCTTTGGAACCGTGTGTGTTGCGGCTGACCCCGATAGACCTATTTGGTTCCCTGGGAGCACCCCACCAGAATGGCTTGATGGAAGGTTCGACAGAATCATAAAATTTACATTAACATAATTAATATAAGACATGCATGAAAAGTTTCTTTTGTGTGTGTTTGTGATACTAATGATTTAATATTGTTAACCTGCAGTCTACCTGGTGACTTTGGTTTCGACCCTCTTGGTCTAGGTAAGCATGATCTTTGTCACGATTTTTAATACTTATATATTATCATTATTTTTACATATAGATCACATTAGGAGCCATATTTGCATGATTTGTATATGTATAACTAGCAAAAAGAGCGAGATTATAATTATACATATAGCTAGGTTGAAAATGAACTTTAGTTTATGATTTTATACTAAAACCTTTAGAGGGTTCCATTAGTTTCAAAGACTAAACTGATTATTAAGATTTGAACCTTTGGCACTGAGTAGTAAGATTTGACATTAGAATTCCTAGATTATTGACTGGATAAAATGTTATGCTTCTACTTAATTGATCATCTATGTATGATTGCTTAACATGATCAACTTTACAAACAATAGGATCCGACCCCGAGACCTTGAAATGGAACGTACAAGCAGAACTAGTACACTGCAGATGGGCTATGTTAGGAGCAGCCGGTATCTTCATCCCCGAATTCCTAACCAAAATCGGAATCCTAAACACACCATCATGGTACACTGCTGGTGAACAAGAATACTTCACTGACAAAACCACACTCTTCATCGTTGAACTTATCTTCATCGGATGGGCTGAAGGAAGAAGATGGGCTGATATTCTTAAACCCGGGAGTGTCAACACTGACCCAATCTTCCCCAACAACAAATTAACCGGCACAGATGTTGGCTACCCAGGAGGACTCTGGTTTGACCCACTCGGCTGGGGAACCGGTTCACCTGCTAAGCTAAAGGAGTTGAGGACAAAAGAGATCAAGAACGGAAGATTGGCTATGTTGGCTGTTATGGGCGCGTGGTTCCAAGCGGAGTACACAGGAACCGGACCTATTGACAACTTGTTTGCTCACCTTGCTGACCCTGGTCATGCCACCATTTTTGCTGTAAGTGTATCTAGTAATCGATTAACATACCTTTATGCTATTATGTTAATGAGTCTAATTGCTAACTTTTTTGTATGATTTTTCAGGCATTCAAGGGCTAAAATCTCAATGAAAAATGTTTGAAGGAGGATGGGTTTTTGGCAAAGTGATGTTTGTGTATTATTTATTAGACGACCTATCTTATTATCGTAGAAAACTTAATGCAATGTACAAATACCTCTTTGATTTGAACTCAAACTGTTGCATATGATGTAAGCTTGTATGTCATGGAACTACTTCACATGGATTCAGAAATCCTCAGCAAGATATGCACCAATGTTAAAATGACATAAGTCATACTTGATTAACGAAGTAACATATCAAAAGGATACTTGCAAAATAGTACGTGTGTCTTTGATGTGATTACCGGGAAGTTAAGATTGAGATAATAATTTGATAGTAGTCAACTTAAAGATGTCAATAACTGTTTGTGTGAATCATATAGTTTTCCTTTTAAAGAAACTCATAAAACTATGAATCAGATTTATCAATCATCATGAAATCTATTATCACGACTTCAAATCATGACAGTCACTTTTTTATAAATCGCCTCAGACGTTTAGCTTTCTTGCAATTTCATTGGTGGATCAAGTGTGTAATACAAAAACTCATACATTCCATAGTCTCATACATCCATCACAGACATATGCCATGACATGCAGGGACGGACTCGAGATTTTTAGAAGAGTGTTGCACAAAAAATTTCATGAGAGTCTTGTACAATTCTTCTTTTATCATAGTACTAAAATTTGCACCATTAAGAATTTATGGACCAAACTAAACTCGCACTATAAAGAAAGTAAGAGCGCCAAATATGTTATTGGGTGTGCACATACCAAAAAATGACACTTTTCAGAGAAACTTACACTTCATGACTCAAAATCGGGTGTGGCCCGTGCCACAACCGGTTCCCATGTAGGTCCGTCCCTGATGACATAACATTCCATAGGCTACTAGGGATATCAAGTGTGTAATACAAAAACTCATACAACTATACCAATTTGTATATACATAGTCTGATACATCCATCACAGACATATCCATATGTATTCAACATTCACCATGGACTATATTTCCTTCCCACCATGTACCATCTAAACTGCCAATACAGCTCCATCCTCATATCAGCAGCTTAGAAGGGACACCAGTGAAAAGCCTCATCCACTCCATTCAAACCATCCATCCTCCAAGGCAATGATCAAGCATCAGAGTACATTTCCAAGCCTGCATCAGCAAACTGTCTCTTTTTACAATCAAAATACATAGAACTAAATGCAGCCTGGCCTCATCAAATGCTTGACATTACTTATCTCCACAAGAAAATCCACATTAGCTTAGATTACATTTCCTTCAAGAACTCTAACAACTGCCTCAATATTGCTTCCTCTCCATATTAAAAGCAGAGATCAAGATTCTATCAGGCATCATCCAAGCTAAAGGGATATCTCATGGGAACTACTAAACTCCACAGGAAACCTTCCTTTTGAAATTTGACTACTGACCCATATGAAACAGAGCAAATTAATTAGTTTACTTGCCACACCAAGCACCCCTAAACAAGAAATCTGATATTTCAAAAGGATTTTCATCAAACATCAAGGTACAAGTCCATCAGAACTCATATGAGCAGATTTAATACTAAACTGCTAGCTACCTTTTCATCTTGAAACTCATCAGCCAGCTTTTTAAGTTATACAGATTCCATGATAGATCATTCAAATACCCATAACCAAGCACTACAGACCTCCAATTCATTCCATCATTCCAGCGTTGGAATAAGCATAGATAAGACCAAGTAGTCCCATCTTTCATGACTCTCTATTCCTAGCTTCATGCTTATTCCAAACACTAGTATTCATCTGTGGATTTTTATCCTTAGACACATATATCCACATTACCTTCTTCATTCATTGTTACCTGCCATTGCTTGCTAACCTCTTTCACCTGCTTTGATCCTTTAACATATAGGCTAGCCAGCTTCAATCTTACACAGTTGGTTATGGTGTTCAATAAATCCTGGTAACCTCTTTTTTCACTTAGGAAAATCCTCTTATTCCTCTCATTCCAAATGTAGTACACACAGGCAGCTACAACAATCCTTCTCATAATGCTCATTATTGAGGCAATTTTTTTTTTTTTCATAACAAGTTGGTCATTTTTCATTTATATTTATTTAGACTTTTGTTTACTTGATTCATAGCAAATTAGTAAATATATCCTTTGCACGCACATTATTTTCAAGTACCAATAACTCGACATGCTAATAATAATTTAGCTTGCAGTCCTTCATGTATATAAGTAAATTGCTAGTCAATAATAGTTAAAAGTCTTAAGAGACAAATGTTGCATTTCAGTTGGCATGTTTTTCTTAACTAATGCATTTAGTGTGTAATATATTTCTTAGCTTAGGGAACGAGTCTTGTGATTTATTGATAACGAGTGAGATTAATTGATTTTAAAGATTAATATAAATTTAAAGAGTTGAAACGCTTCAGAAATTCGTCAGAAATACACCCTTGAGAGTAGAAGTATGCAAAACTAGCGATGAAACAGTCATGATGAGTTGATGACCAGCGATCCCATACTAGTACCCGGTTATATATAGGGTTAACAATTCTCAACATAACATGAAACACGGCTCAATACCGACATTCAAAATAATCAAATTATAGTTGGATATGGACATGTTTTGGGTTGTTTTCGAGTCGACCTGTCAACCTACTAACTTAATAAATGGGTTAGATTGGTCGTGTTTAGGTTATATGTAAACAAACGAGGGTTGAGGGTTTCGGACTTGCAGTACTACTGAAAAATAGCATTAGACTGTTTTTAATGGCTTTTGGTACGGTTTAAATATTGGCGTACCAAAAAATGATATGTTATTTGGTACGGTTCTTTAGACATACCATTTTTTTTTTTTTTTTTTTTTTTTTTTTTTTTCGTTTTTATACAGGTTAATAAACTGCATATAATTTTTTATTGTTAAATATGTTTAACCAAACAAAACTAAGTACTGTACCTTTTACACAATATGCAACAAAAACAATAACATTTACAGCAAATATAGCAATATTTAGATGACAAAGGAGCAACCATAACACAAAACAACTTGTTCACCGCCGTATATAAGTGCTGCTTGGTAGATCTTGAGCTGTCTAGTCTTTTAGATGGAGTGTATCATCCTAAAGCTACAAATATAAACACAAAAAATGGTAGATTGTAAATTCTCGTAATAGAACCAACAAAAACATACGAGTATATAACAAGATACTAGCAAACACTTACATTTATTAGAAAGCTAGCTTGTTTTGTTACAGAAATGGGACAACAATAACTTTAACTATATTTGAAAGAAATCATTCAGTGTCAATATTAGAAGTTGATTACCTCTTTACTAATTGTGCTCGTTCCCACTATAATAGGACGAATTCACGAGTAAAAGCCAACGAAGACTACACACAAGATGAATCATTTTAATATGGATACAAAACACATAAAATAAAAGTGTATAACAAGCAAAGACATGTATTACCTTTGCGAATAAGCTACTGTTAAGAGTGTTTGATTGGCTGCTGTCAAAGGTGTTTGGATGGCAGCTCAGGGGGTGTTTGGAAAGCCTTTGGATCCCTTTGATACACCTCGTTTACCCCGATTTGACTTTGAATAAATACACCTTGGTACTTACCTAAAGAAACAACTATACACTACATAACATTGCTTGAAATATATTCTACATGCAGCAAACTAGAATTCAGCACCTGACAAAATCATCTGTATACGATAAAGCACAACTTTTTTCATTCTAGACCACAATAGTCAATAGACTACCACTGTGTTCTCGAGTTCAATTTTGGAGAGAAAAAAAAGACAGGCAATCCAAAATTGCATCTTCAACCACTACGTACCAATCATGTGTATTTTCTAAAACTAAATTCATCAATAAAATATATGTATACGTGTTTAACAGGAGAACAAAAGTGTAAGTTTGATGTTGAATATATATGATTTTAAAAATATACAGTATATGCATAAGATTCCCCCTCATATGGTTCCCTTCCTCTCACTTTCATTTTTACAAAATTCTTAAGAGCACAAATATTTTATGGTTTCTTTCCCCCCTTTCACTTTCTCTCAAAAAAACTAATGCCTTTAACTGCAGCTCTAAAGTCAAAGTCTTCCCCATGCCCCTAATAAGTCCATGTGTTGCAGAAGAGGAAGTTTATCTGCAACTACATTGAAATTTCTTGGTCCAAACAAACTGAGAATTGTTATAAATTGGATGCTTTATAAGCAATTGGCTTACACATTACTTGGCTAATATAAACCAAATGGCTTCATACGAACATATATGTTACAAGATTGCAGATGAATTAGAAAAAAGCCACCAGTATACTAACGAATCATTTTTCACCCCAAACATCACCGTATATGGAGACGATATGCGTAATTTATTGCAATATTGTGACGATGCATTTTTTGCATACTATAAGACGGAAAAGGGTAATTTCCAAAGTCAGCCTATGATGTTGATTGGGATCTACATTGCAATAGCATCATTATTGTGCACTCTTGCTATGGCTGCGGATTTGTTGCATGGTCTTCGAAATAAAAAAATTTGGTTTCCTTGTAAATTTTTCACTCTCAATGCTGCATCTATTACGGTAATAACTGTTGCCATGAAATTGACTGTCGATCTCACTAGTGAGATGCCAGGTGACATGGACCAAGCAGCCAAGCTCGGAAGTTTGACTTTCATGTGCACAATTATGGTTAACTTAATGCCTTCTTTGGCATCTATGGACAACAAGACTCTTCTTGCAAATGTCATAGGTTTGTCCATTCTTGTTATTACCGTGATTGTGAATATTATCATTCAGATATTTACTCGTATTATTGATCCTCTTTCTCCCGGTCATTTAAATCGATACATTTCCTTTCTTGATTGCGTCTCGGTCGCGTACATCTATGTGGCTATGATGATCCTGTTACTAATAATAACAATTTCTTCATCTCTAACAATTCCAACCTCAAAGGAAATTTTAGAATTCAAATATCAAGCCACAAACAAAACACCTTCGACTTCGACTGATCAACAACAAACCCAAAAGTGTTCGGTTAAGAAACTAAGACAACATGTTAGAAAGTTTTGGGTGATGGCAGAAACGGGTAGCCCTCAATTTGTAATGGCTAGTAGTCCATTATCCACTGCTTCCGGAGTAATTTGCATATTTGTTTTACTCATGCAAACACTTGTCATGTTAGAATTTCTGCATGGAGATAGGCGAGTATATGCATGTGGGTCAGTGTACAAGCAGTCGATACTTTTCATTGTCGTAACACAATCCATAGGGGTCGTGGTGGGTAACATTGCTCCTATGTTTAGATGTTTTTCAGTTTTGAGCTTCAAATTGGTCACTAAATGGGATATGAATCATTTCATGGCATTGAAAGTAGAGAAGTACTGGACCCAAAAGTTATATGAGTGGAAACAAAATCAGATACCTATTCTACTAAGCTGTCATAGATCAAGAACCGTCCTCTATAATTTGAAAAATATCAATTTGAGCCTTTGCATTGTATTTCAAATGGTATTAGTCGTATTGTGCAAAGTGATATGGCTCATCCCAATAGTCGTTCTCAAACTTGTTGTCTATTGCGTATATTGTTTAAAGTCACTGAAGGCAAAATTGTTTACTCCATCCATTGACTCAACTGGCGAAATAAACGAAGACCTTAGCAAGTATGTTTTACAAGTTAACGATGAGATGGAGCTTGCTGAGAGAACACTTAAGGGCATTTCAAACTCCATGAATTCCTTCATCTTAAAGGCTGAAAAAGAACAAAACAACTGTGTTTTAGAGCTTCTTAAGAAATCAACTGGATTCGATGGAGTAGAGAAATTTGACACGGATCAAATTCAACCTCTGCATCATCTTGAGCTAGTTAACAGTTGGAGCTTACCAATAGTGACCTTAACATGCATAGCTGTTGCTCTCCCGCATATTCCCAAGGACACAGTTGAGAACTTGGTGAAAAGTGTTGATGAAGGTTTATCATACACCCATCTCGTGGAGGAAAGCCTCAATGTTTCAAGTGAATACGTGAACATTCGAAAAGTCACTATTACCTTATGGCATGAGGTCAAAAACAATTACAAGTGGTTAAAAATTAGTTTATCAAAAAATGCTTTTGAAGGGAAGACCGCAACAGAGATACTTAATTGGTTTGCTGACAAAGCTGAAGCAATTATGATAGAAATCAACAAAAGTTCCAATGGAAAAATGGTGAAGACTCCTAAGGAGTTGATTGCTGCCAATTCAATGTACCGAATTGCACAAACAATCTTGCTCAGAGAACCGCTTATCATAGAACAGTTGTTTGCGCTTTTAAATGGCATGATTGCTGATATATTGTCTGCCTGCTTCACCAACATACCGCAAGTTATAAAAATGAAATGCCATGAAAGTGTGATAGAGAAACGCGAGACAAGTGTCAAGGATGCGGCCAAGCTTCTTGGTAAGACTACAAAGATAATAGAACGACTAGAGACAATTGAACTACCAAGCATGGATGATGATAAGATGGCATATATTGATGAGTGGCGTTTTCACTTCAACAAATCAATCCCTTAAGGTACTCTCTCCAGCTTCATTATCTTATATAAATAATTAAATATCATGTTAGTATAGGCGTAACTTGTGGTTTAAGCGAGTTACACATTGCATATATTTCTACATTATATAATGGATGTATCAATTTTTCTTGGTATAGTAGGTTTTTCCTAATCTATTCCTTTTCACATCTCTCGAAGGTTCCATGGATCACACATCACAAGGCATCTTGAGGGCGATCTTTCAGAGAGAATTTGTGTTCAAGTTCTTTTCATTTGTAGTAGTTTATAATTCACATGTTCGGTGTAATAGACTTCAAAGTGTTACCGGCACCTGTTTAGTGTGGCTTAGTGTATTTTAAATATGTTGTATTGATTAAACTTGAATTTGCTTGCTTTTGAACAATTGATTGTCCAAGAATTATGAAATACTGAAGATATATTTTTAAGTTGTATTACATGGGGTTCTTGTGCAATTTGGTTGTTATGATTAGCAACCTGCCATGTGTCTAATACAAGTTCTTTTTTTTGTTATAAACAGCAACAGTCCAATCCAAGCATTATGAACAGATTTTAGAGTTTTGATGGTGTCGTATTTCTTTTAAGTCATCTTAGTAGGTGCTGCTAGCCTTTCAAGGTTGGTCACTTGATCATTTACAGAACCAGTCTTAGTACTTCATGCTGGAGTTGTTTTCAGGGTCTTTGACAATATATGAAGTCCATTTAATGAATGGGTTTAACGGTGTATAGTATATGCGTTTCAAATTATTTAGTGCTGTAACAAAACAAAGAGGATGCTTGATTGAAGGTATGTTCTACGATTATGAAATTAGCACTAAATGGATTAAATGTTATAGGTTTAATAATATGAAATGGATTAAATGTTAATGTTTTTGCCTTTTTGGTTAATGAAGTATTCAAGTTCATACACAGGGACGGAACTAGGGGTTCCTGTGGCGTCACAGTACCCCAATAGAATTTTGTTTCGTAGTGCTAATCCTCATAAAATACATCCAATTTTCTAAAATGCACCCGGTCTCAATGAATTGTGTTTCTGGTTATTGTTTATTTAGTCCATCAATAGATGAAAAGTGAACTTAATTTTCACTAAACTCAAACATTTTGACTAAAAATCGTACTTTTTTGCTGATTTTTCCCCTTTCATACTGTAGCTGAAAAAATTGTGCATCCGATCACTTTTAGCTCCGTCTCTCGGCCTATACATGTATACTTTGTTTCGGTCAAGGGCAAGAATAGATAACACCGTCCAGTCATTCACAGTTTCACACCCTTTGACCCAACTTTTTGCAAGTATAGACATATTCATGTCTTCCGTATAGAACTGGGTTACAAAATTTTTGTCTTATCAATACTTGAATAGACATGTTCATGTCTTCCGTATAGAACCCGGGTGTGTCAACACTGACACCATTTTCCCCTACAACAAATTAACCGGGACAGATGTTGGTTACCCAGGTGGACTATGGTTTGACCCACTCGGCTGGGGAAGCGTTTCACCTGCTAAGCTTAAGGATTTGAGGACAAAAGAGATCAACAACGGTAGATTGGCTATGTTGGCTGTTATGGGTGTGTTGTTCCAAACAATCTACACTGGAACTGGACCTATTGATAATGTTTGCTCACCTTGCTGACCCTGGTCATGCCACTATTTTTGCTGTAAGTGTATCTACTAATTGTTTAAAATACCGTTTATTTTATTATCTTAATGTGAACAATAATGAGTGAAGGAGAATACACATTTTACACACACACACTTTGGTGAAAATGATTCTCATTAAGTTGAAATGGTGTAGAGTACAGAGTATTTATACAGTGTAACTAACAAAACAGAATTATGAAATATTTACAATACATGTCCTTCATCTATCTACTTGTAACTCTGCAGTCCTTGTAGTTAGCCTTTCTTACTTCCACACTCCCCCTCAAGTGGAGAGTTGCAAGCACTGGAAACTCCCAACTTGGACAACAGTTTTGAATGCTGATCCACAGTTAACACTTTAGTAAACACATCTGCCAACTGTTCTTTTGTAGACACATGAGATGGGTGAACTTGACCACTTTTAACTTGATCCCTGACATAATGGCAGTCCACTTCTATGTGTTTTGTTCTGGCATGGAACACTGGGTTAGCAGCAATGTACAAGGCAGCTTGATTATCACACTTCAAGTCAACTGGTCCAAGATCACTTATTCCCAAATCCTTAAGTAAAGCTACCAGCCAAGTAACTTCACAACATGTAAGAGCCATAGCCCTATACTCAGCTTCTGCTGAAGACCTTGAGACCACTGCTTGTTTCTTTGATTTCCAGGAAATAGGTGAGTCTCCAAGTAGAATACAATAACCAGTGGTGGACCTTCTTGTCATAGGACAACTAGCCCAATCACTGTCACAATAAGCTGTCAGATGAACAGCAGAATCATTGGCCAACAGAATTCCTTGTCCTGGTGATGTTAACAAGTATCTTAACACATGTTTTACTGCTTGCATATGCACAGAAGTTGGATTCTGCATAAACTGACTCAGAAGTTGAACAGTGAAACATATGTCAGGTCTGGTAATTGTCAAGTAGATCAGCTTTCCAATTAGCCTTCTATATACCTCTGGATCAGGTAAAGGAGTGCCAGTGTCTGCCTGTAACTTGACATGAGGATCCATAGGCAGTTTGTAAGGTTTTGCATTGGTCAATCCATTTTCTTTCAGTAAATCCAAANCGTTTCAAGAACTCATTATTGATCTCTAATACCATGTGAACAATAATGAGTGAAGGAGAATACACATTTTACACACACACACTTTGGTGAAAATGATTCTCATTAAGTTGAAATGGTGTAGAGTACAGAGTATTTATACAGTGTAACTAACAAAACAGAATTATGAAATATTTACAATACATGTCCTTCATCTATCTACTTGTAACTCTGCAGTCCTTGTAGTTAGCCTTTCTTACTTCCACATGTATGGCTGACCAAGTCAAACAAGAAAATAGGAGAGTGGGGGTGGATTTGGATGGCATTCGTCTAATGCAACCATCTCCTCCACGACCCTAGTTTTTTGGCTTGTATTAAGAACATGGGTAACTCCTTGTTTATACTTATCATGGCCCTATAAAAAGAAGTGAATGGTAGCTCTTCAAATGTAAAAAATATAACAAAAGCAAACACACAAATCATTGTTTCAGAGAGCTTCAAATATATTGCATCTTGCCTCTTCATATTATAGTTGTATTGTGTTTTTCTGCTTCGTCATTGTCATTATGTTGTATTCGTTCGCTGACGAAGGCAACAAGGGTCTGCATCAATCCTGGGGTCGTTACGTGCGAGGCTTGCAGCGAATCGAGCACGTAAACACCTTTTAAGGACAGGGAACGTCTTCCCGTGCGGAGCCTATTATCAGTTTGTTCAGGTTTCATTGGTGCGGTTCGAGTCAACATTGTTATTCTATAATCAGGTATATATATGCTACTTGATTATTTAGTCTCATAATGTAATGCCATTGTACAAGTTGATGATACAATGACTGATAGCGAATAGGATATTCTAAATATCCAACAACTACCACACCACCCACTCTTGCAACTACTAGGACATAAACCATGACGAATCTGAATTCAGAGGAACTAGCATGGTATAGGGCAGACAAGTCAGTAAGAAACATGATTTTGCTAGGGCTACCAAATGAGATCTATTCTTACTGTAGATAGCTATGTTAGTGCATTTGATATATGGAAGGCAATTGAATGACAAATTACGAGATTTGTAGTCGTAGCATAGGTAGTTACAGTATACGGACTATTATTTCATTATGAGGAAACTTATACTTGTATTCGGGTATATACACCCTCCATGTCTCTCCATGGAGGGTGTGCTTGAGTTTAATTATCCAACTAATAAATATTTTACTTCTCTTCACCACTCTCTCTACTTTCTCTCTATGAACTTAAACATGTTCTTTGATTTCTTTAGCTTGTCAAGATCTCCTGATCATGTTAGATTCTTGATACTAAGGGTCCTAAAATTGGTATGAGAGCTAACATATGATTGTTGGAGTGTTTGTTTTACAAAAGTAAGATTAATATTTGTATTAAAATTGGTGTACGTAAGTTTTTCTATGAACCAAAATATTTTGGTGTCAAAATTTGTGTTTTTAAGAATAAAGCTTGGTTCTTTATTGTTCTTATGTTTTCTTATGGTTTAGAGTAAGTTTCGAATGGATTAGATTGGTAGTTTTCATCATCAAAATGAAGTTTGATTGGGTTTTTGTGAGAAAAAGTTGTGGTTTTCATGTATTTTGGTTCTCTAGGGTTTGATATGTTTTCTTGATTAAAACATGTTTAAGTGCTTCAAAGACAAAAGATTCAAAAGTCTATCGGATCAATCTTGCATAAACAAACTTTAGGTCCGACTATTTGAGAAAAATCTCATTATTTGGGTACTTTGGTCGTTATTTCGGTACATTTCAATTATCTCGGTACATCCCTTAGTTTTAGGAATCCTCCACCCATATTTGTGGTCCACACCAACATATTTGTTATCTCGATAACATATCTTGGTACTCCAAGTATCTCACTACTACCGAGATACTACACCCTAGTGACATCCGGGATACTTATTTCATGACCAATAAGATATTGCATTCCATGACCACCGAGATACTTATTTCATTGACCACCGAGATATTGCATTCCATGACCACCGAGATACTTATTTCATGATCATCGAGATATTGCATTCCATGACCACCGAGATATTCTCCTTGGATACAACCGAGATCTACAAGACTATACCAAGAAACGTACAAACCTTAAACCAAAATTACATCAAAATTAAACATTTAACAACCTTTTATGTGATCGATCATTATCAAGATTCAGTTCACATGACATGGTTATATTTTATATTCAAACGACAAAGTGACTACGAGGTTATTCTTTATTACGAGTTTGGGAATGAAGTTGTATTTCACATGTTTGTGTACTTATCTATCTTAGGGTTAAGCTGGTTGGTTGGTTGTATGTCTCGAGATGATTTGTTTGGGCTTTTATTGAATGTGATTAAGACATGGTTTTTTGGTTATTTGTGTGAAATCTATAAAAGCATAAGTTGCTTCTTAATGACTCACAGGGTAGCTATCACTTTAAGGAATTAAAATATTGTATTAAGTGGCTCACATGGTGGAGTATAAGGTATTTAATGACTCGTCAAGCTATCACGCGAAGTCACCACATCGTTCTTAGTCACGTGAAACTACAAGTTTGGGCAATCTACTTCATCAGAAATTCATCATACAATGTTTTCTCAAGATGTGGTCAGTACAGTTAGCCGTCGAAATGATAAGCAGGTCTGCAAAAAGGAAGGCTGGAGGGAAACGTAAAGTGAGTTTTAGTTTATCAACTTCTTATCACTAGATAGTTTTTAAGCATTCTGGATTTATGATGCTTTCAATAGATCTAGTTTTGGGTGTACACGGATTTATGATGCTTCCACTAGATCGTAACCATCATGGGGGAGAAATGTGTACATAATGGGAGATAGACAGGTCATAAGGCATGAAAAAAAGGCTATAGGCATACATGCCATGGTTATTGGATTTCTGTCCAAGTTTATCATGTCAATGAAAATGTGCTCGAGGCATGTATACCGTCTTGGCTGGGTGGATTCAAGCCTCATATTATCATTTTAATCTGTAAGTTTGGTGATCGTGAAGTATTCATTACATTGAAAAGATATTTTTGATATTATGTTCCTCGAACGAACAATCATCATAGTCAAGACAACTAAAAGAAGCATGAATAGTGTGGTTTCCTATTCTTCTACATTTACGGCTACGCGTTCGAAGACAAAGACATAAGATACTTCTATATCATCAAGTTTTGAATCTACAAGGAGGGTTGTCAGTTTGGGGGGAGCCGATTCACAAACTTCAAAAGAGTTTGTAAAGAAGCTTCAAGACATAGCACACTAATTGGGGAAAGTAACACCCGATTATTTATCATTACATTGTTTGTCTTAAAGATTGAAAAGAACAAAGTTGGGGTACACAAGAAAAACTCCCTGAAAGACATCCTCAGAGTTTGCTACGCTTTCGAAGACTTTTTTTTTCCTTTACTTGTAGACATCAATGTAAAGAAATCCCGTCTGTCATCACTTGGGGGAAGATTGTTAGCTTTCTAAATGATAACAGATTACAGGTTTTGTAGTCGCAGTATAGCTAGTTACTCCCTCTGTCTCATAATAATAGTCCATATTTTTCTTTTATGGATGTCTCAAAAAGATTGTCCACTTTCCATTTTAAGTAAAAGAAAAGAGAATTTAGCGGAGGAATATTCAATTTAAGTGGTTGAAATTTATAGTGGTCCCACTTTTATTAAATTTGTGATTTTTGTCTCCTGACAATAATTTTGAGATGGAGGAAATACAATATAGAGACTTGTATATTAAGAAACTTATACATGATTTGGCTATATATACTCTCCGATGCCTCTCCTGTGTACAGGTTTGCCAACATTTCGTTGCTTCATGATGTGTTTGAATGACACCATTATGAGGTTTTGAGTTTGTATATTTGTGATTGCAGTATATGAGAATAAAATGGATAATAAGTTTGCAATAATAGGAGAACTTTTTATTTATGAATCTGTAACTAGGAATTCTGTACACAGACCTATATATACTTGTTCAAGGGTTACATCTTTTCCCTCAAACGACACAACTTTCTAAATTACAGTTATATCCAAAGTATGCAACGTTTGGAGATAACTGTCCCTAACTAAAATAACTGTCAAACCATAAACGGGTTGTTTGGGTTATATTGACCCAAACAGACTAGAATTCGGCCCACTAAACTTATTACAATAATAACAGACTAAAGTCTTAATAAAACTATACTATATAGAATTCTATTTTAATTTAACAACATTACAGAGTCTACATCTCCCCTCTAATGTTTTAAATTAAAATCCTTGAGTGATATGCTTTATGTTTTCCTTCACACAATGACATGAAAGTCATTTGTTTCTTCACTGCTTGTCCCATATTGTTTCTGGTGTTCACTGTCTTCAACTCTAGCATCAAATCTCTCCATCCCTTGTTGTGCATGTTCATCCCTAACCCTCAGTCCATCCAAGCCATGTGAGTTCCTGTTTTCTGCAGTCCAACTGCTCTCACCCTCTTCAATTTTTGGCTTCTCTGTTGTCCATGGAATCTGAGCAGTGTCATGATACATCACCACCAAGTCTATGAATTTTTTGTAGCACTCTTTTACTGCATGTGCCTCTTCTGCTGTTAGACCCTGCAATTTGGCAATGGTCTCCCATTTGCCACTTAGTGTAACACTGACATAGCCTCCAAGACTAGTCACCACTTTATAAAGACCAAGCAAGTTTATCTTTATTACTCCTAATGTTGGTGGTATCTTTTCCA
>LBNU01017866.1:13569-29080 GCA_014162995.1 Artemisia annua
TTTTTTTTTTTTTTTTTTTTTTTTTTTTTTGGAAAATGACCAACGCGTCAAATAAGTTTATGGCTCCAACGGGTACAACATGTTAATGCTACATCTTACCGATTCGGTGATCTCACCGATTCTCTCGGCCGAATTCATCATGCCGGAGACCGGAGGCAATGGGCATGCCGCATGCATGCCGACTCTTGCCGCATTGCATGCCCGGACTCACGTTTGCCACCACCCTGAGATAGGATTCAATATAGAACTCCATTTAACATAAGAAACTAATAAATCAATTATATCCACTCATTTTTATTTTTTACATTTTTTTTTAAAAAAAAACCCAAACATATCTCCTGCCAAACGGTAAATCTTCCAACCTACAAAAAAATGAACATCGCGACGAGAATAAATCATTTTCTCCTATAGATATGCATGTTAATATTTTCGACGATTTTTTTTTTTTTTTTTCCGCCCAAAAAAATCATATATGATTCGTAAAAATCACATATCATTTGATTTTTACAAATCAAATATGATTCTTACGAATCATATATGATTTGTAAAAATCACATATATGATTTTTACAAATCATATATTATTTTGAAAAAAAAAAGTTCGTCGAAAAAAAAGTTCGTCGAAAGTATATAACAATGCATGTCTATAGAAAAATAATTTAATTCTCGTTGCGATGGTATTTTTTTTTCGCGTAACGATTTACAGTTTGCGAGATATTTAATTTTTAAAAAAAGAGTGAAAGTTTATTTTTTTTATTTTGATAAAAAAAAAATAAGTGACTAGGAATGGTTCATTAGTTCTATGGCAAATATGAGTTTTATATTAATATTTTGGCTTATGTATACTTTATCCGTTGATCATGAAGTTTATATAATCCGTTTCGCTCTTTTACCAGCATATGTTGTAGAATGCACTAGTTATAATACCCGCGCACGCGCGGGTTTTTTTTTAAATTTTTTTTGAATCATATATTTTTATTTATAACAACAAATAATTTAATCTTTGTTTTTGTCTTGATTTATGATGTTAATTATAGTTTTTTATTATTAAAGAATAACTTATTCTACAAGTTTTAATGCCTATTGTTTTAATTGCTTGTTCTATATTTTTGTATCTTATTTCACTTTGTATTAGGATAAATATAAAATTTTACCTAATAAGACAATAATCTTTTTTTAAATAATATTATTACTAGAATAAGTTATGGTTTTAGTTTTTTTGAAAGTGGAAACTCTCTCTCTNGTGGCCGACCCTGTCAATCCGGATAATGGCACCAAATTTACCAAGCTATTTTGAGATGATATGAGACCATGTCCACCGGCAAACGACGTGCAACGAAAAAAAGTAAACTGGAAACCACGTTGGGCACTACGGGGAGTAACCCGCAAGATTTTGGGGAGACGGTACAAAATGAATTAAGACTCAAACAGTAGACCGCTCAAGAGATGTATGCAGTGACTAAAGCGAGGACGCGACAATAATGAGGTTCGAAGAAATTAGGTTTTCTCAACACTAGCTCCACTGGGTTAACTGAGCAGGATGCGTTCATCATCAACATGCAAAAAGATGAAATCCGAGCAAAATATAGACGTGATATGTAGACATCTACGTTATTTTTTTCGTATTTGTTTTCATACGTCCTTTTTTATTTTCGTATTGTAATTTGTATTTTTATTTTAATGAATGAAAAAGTAATTGGTTTGAAAAAAATATGGTATAAATTAAAATGTTGAGTCTCAAAAGTGAGTTTTGGCTTGAGTGACCAAGGAAGGGGTTTTTAAATGTATGAGTGATAAGGCAAGTGAAAAAAAATATTGATAAAATAGCATGACCTGACACCACTTTTTAGCTTTGATTTAGATGACTACACCCGTGCTCTTAAGTTACCCCTTACCTCGGGCAATATTTAGTTGTTCTTTGTAATTCTGGAGAGTTGAGAATAGAACCTATAACCTGCTTACCACAAGAGCTCTCATTTTCTCGAACCCATTACCTGCACGAGAAAGTAGGCGATGCGCTTAGGCTAACCCCATAATTTTGCGTGGGAAGTTTGAACTTGAAAACCTTCATAAGAAAAGTCGAATCCATCTATTCGGCTACACTTCTAAGATTACGAGTATAACTTATTTATACTAGAAGATATAAACGGACGTTTAAGATTAGTTTAAACTTGTGTTTGTTTTGTTTAAAGTTCGTATCTTTTTTTTATGTCCATTTTATGGCTGTACTCAGTTAATATATAATTTATTATTATTATTATTGTTGTTATTATTATTATTATTATTGTTGTTGTTGTTGTTGTTGTTGTTGTTATTATTGTTGTTGTTTTTGTATTGTTATTGTTATTATTGTTATTTTTATTGTTGTTATTGTTATTGTTATTGTTATTGTTATTGTTATTGTTATTATTATTATTATTATTATTATTATTATTTATTTATTTATTTATTTATTTATTTATTTATTTATTGTTATTATTGTCATTATTATTATTTTATTATATATATTTTTTCTTTTGACATCTTGTAAATAACGTCACATGAAACTGAATGAAACAAAAATAATACAGCAAACTCGTATAACTTTCATCGCCGAACACTCTACTTCTGACATAACAGATTGTATGGCTCAATATTGACTCGTTGTTTTGAAGACTCTGACGACCCTAACGTCATATGACGTATCGACTGACTTAAACATTGTGTCCAATTTATAAAATATAAATACAGTTATTCGCGATACATACGATATGATACTTTTCAAGTATTTTTTTAAACACATATACATCTGGAGTTATATTTAAAAATATTTTTTCCAGCTTTACATAATAATTTGGCCATATAGTTTAGTACCAAAAAAACAAAAACCATTCTCTATCAAATCTACGTTCCCTTCAACAGAAATTGGCAGAAACCACTGCGTTCAGCCATAATTTAGCACTGACAGGTTAGTAATCGAAAACTATATATTATGGCACGTGCATGATCGAAATCCATGCACCATTTTCCAACGCGTTTGTGGTAACGTACAAGCAAATGATATAGGGTTAAGGCCATGAAAACATAAAACTAACGTTTTTGATTATGATCCAACAAACACGTATGTTCGTGTTAATATAATCAAAGCTTTAATCTGACCTAGCTAGTTTCGCTATATATGTACTCAAGTTACGGTTTTCATATTGAATTTATTTACATTAGATCTAGTGACTAGAGTTACATACTCACAATTCTTGAACTATATAGCCAATGTATTTATTTCATATGGTATAGCATGATATATGAAATGAACATTCATTACAAATAAATGTTTTCCATATTAGAGGGTGTTTGGGATTGCTTATTTGTAATGAAATAGTGTTTGGGTTTCCTTATTTCACGGTTATCTTAAATTAGTTTAATCAAGCATGTCCGTAGGTTATCCATGGAGGCATGGGCGGAGCTATTAAGGGACCGGGAAGGATCCCGGCCCCCTAGGCCTAAGCCCGTTAGTGTATTTTTTCGCGATTTCATATGTTAAAATTTTATTTTTTCTATCTCGGCCCTTCCATCTAATGTACTTCCCGAAAAAAAAATTGTTTCGGCCCTCCCAAAATTTTTTTTTCTAGCTCCGCCATTGCATGGAGGGCGAGTCTTTTACTTTTGATGTATGCGGCCTAACCTGACGTATCCCAGGCATCCCCAAATGTGTACTCAGTGAGGTTTGAACCATAAACCTTTTGTAAGTAACGAAGTCAGGTACCTTAATTACCATGAGGCCATTTAGTGGTGGTTTCGCAAGTCCTTATCTAGTTATTGAAAATGTTTGATTATACCCCATAGTAAGCAGAAGCTTTTTTAGATTATCCACTCACTCCAAACTGGTTATCTAGATGTAAGCAGGTAACCAGAAGACTTTAGCAATATCCCAAACCTACTGTGATTGTCGTGTCAATGTCTACACATAAGCACCGTTACTGTTTGGATTGAGGGCAAAGTGCTTATGCTTATTGAGTTTATATACGCTTAAAACACACCTGCAAGAAAACGCAAATGTCAAACACCCCCTTAGTTTTAATCACGTTGCTTTCCATGGTTGTTTCTGAAATCCTGAGCTCTTAAACTATAATACAGAATTGTACTATCCTTTTAGTTGTACTTCCAAGTAAAAAAGTACGTGTTCGTATTAGGTAGTTAGATTTGGGTACTGCACTTGTACTACATGTGAGTACATAGCCCTCAATATATGTTGTCCTTGAGATGAATTCAATTGAAGTTATAAGCTCACCTTTTTCTATCATACAAATTTTCTGCCTCACCGTTTTTGTTTGTCAAAAAACAACCAATCAAGTATCTGGAAAGGATTAAATCTACCTCATTTCTTTTGAGTTTGAGTGGCGTTCCTTTGGGCCAACAATTGCGTGGTTGTCTCACTCATTCTTGTAGAGCCAAAAGTGAATGTGTGCCGTTAAATCTAAACGATCTTTTGGGACATTATTACTCCGGTTGTTATGTATCTACTTTATATTAGTTCGTCTGTTTATTGTTTANCTCTCTCTCTCTCTCTCTCTCTATAGTTTCATAACGTAAGTTGTCTTAGCAACAGCTTTTAACTTGTTTTTTGATTGTGGTGATTCCGTTTTGTTGTTAACGACTAGTCATAATCAAGCTCCGCAGAAGCTGTAGTTAATTGCAAGCTATAAGATAGAATATGTGCTGGATGTGATCTGTAAAACTGCTTACTTTTTGCAGAACCGAACATCCTGGGCTGGTTTTTACCAACTTTACAAACACTGCTATTTCACGAACGCTAGAGAAAGTAACCTTCATCTCCTTTAGGTTTACAGTCATTCATCAAGATTTGAAAGAGAACAAATAGTTGATCGAAATGCTTTTTTGGCAGTGTTCAGATAATATTCTTGCAACCACAAAATTGACATTTTTTCTGTCTCTTTGCAGCATGAAAAATTATACTCGAAATCAAATTACTTTGCAGAGAAAAATCGTTGATATGTAACCAACATTCCCATGTAGAACAATAACTCATCTATTAGGCATTAACGTATGAAAAATTGGTGAATTTTGGAACTGTTAAGAATTATAAAATAAAGGTAATAAGATAAACGGGTCAAATTTGAGACTGATAATAATAACAAATAATAAAATGCTCTTCTCATTGCTTTAGAAACAAAGTAGCTATAAAAATATGTTCGTTAACTGATTCTAAAGTACAATATGCTTCATCGTCCAAGCTTTTCACTTTCTTCCGGAAGTGAAGCTGGCTATTAGAAATGCCATAAGAAAAGCAAATCAAAACAGAAAGGAAAACAAAACAAAACAAAACAAAAACAATATAAGTGAAATCCCCAATGTGGGCTAAACAACATTAAATTCAAATACACTTAAAAAGCATAATTGTTAAGTATGACGATCTTGAATTTGTTGACGAATGTTATTAACAGACTGGCAAGTCTGCTGGTGGTTGTTGTAACGTTTCTAGTTCTCCAATTCCATTGTCAACTATAAACACCATAGCCAAACCCCACCCGATGTGAACATCCAAATGACAATGCATAATCCAAACACCTGAGGAAAAAAAAAGGAAAAGAGTTAATAATATATCTCCAAAGAATTTAGTCTTTGCTCAACTTGATTGTATGTATACCTGGATTATCAGCAACAAATCTGATAACAGTCCACCCTTTGACAGGTAAACTGGCCGTATTTCTTAGCGGTGGGTCAACAAGATTGAATTTAGAGGTATCTGTGGCGGGATTGAAGTTTCCAAACCCTTCTGCAAGTATGTAGAAGTCATATCCATGAAGATGGATGGGGTGGTTCTCAGCTGTTTGGATATTTGTACCTTGTAACACAATTTGCACCTTTGATCCATATTTTAATTTGTAAACCTTAGTCCCACGAATAGGTGTCCACAACGATCGGGGAACGTTCCCAGTATAATCAAAGGCCACTGGAGGCTTTCCTGGAAAGTCGGTTGTGAAGACACCGGGAACACTGTGATGGTGTGCTTGCAGGATAGAGAAGTTTGATGGAAGCGCGAAAGATACATTGTTCATGCTTGCAGTAAATCGAGTTCTGTTTGGAGCTTGGCAGGTACTTGAGGGTGCGTTTGGTGGGCATGGGTTAATTCCAAGACCTGCGGTGAAGAAAAGATTCTCATCGATATCGGTTGGAACTAAGACTTTGTTTGGGCTTCTAAAGCTGGAAGTGAAAGCAGTGGCAGTTGCAGTATCGTTAAATGCTGGGAGAGTAGGCATAACGGGTTTTGAAGAGGAACCCTTAGCTGGACATGGGGCGGTTTTGTATTCCAAAATAGCGGTTGTGGTAGTGTTATCAAACGGTGCTCCTTGTGCACTTGCATAAGCACGTGCAGCTATGTAGTATCGGGCTGGTGGTTGGTCAGCTTTGATGAGTACATCAGTTGTTTGACCCGGTCCAAGCATGAGGACATTAGTGGTAAAAGGTTTGACATAAGAAGCATCGGCCCCCACGACTGTTAGTTTGTGGTTTGCAATACTGAAGAAAAGCTGTTGGTTTAATGCTGCGTTGATCACACGGATGAGGTTTGTTTCTCCTGAATCTATTGGAACTATAACAGTTTCTGTATTATAAAAACAACGAAAATGTCAGTATCTACCAAAATGTTTTTATAAGATTATGATTGATACAAACCTTTAGTGGAGCAGTTGTACAAGTCACCAGGTTGACCATTGATGGTATATGCATCGGAAACATTTGGAGCACCTCCTGTTCTCATGGCTTCTCTTATGACAGCCAGTGGGTTAGCATTCCACCATTCCCCTGATCATCAACATCATTTTATTACGTCACGTGTCTTATTTAATTTACGTGAAATGTATTTTTATAGGGGATAAATTAATAGCATACCAAGAATAACGACTGAATCACGTTTTGGCTTAGCAAACGGATACGAAGTTCCTTCTTTAGGACGAATAACAAGAGCACCGTAGACAGTGGCTCGGACCCATGAGTTATGTGCATGCCACCATAATGTTCCTTCTTGTCCTGAAATTTTAAACCTGTATGTGTAACTCGCTCCTGGTCTAATTGGACACTGAGTGATAAATTCTGGCCCATCTGCCCATGCTGTAGTTATTTGCCTAACACCATGCCTAAACAATTCAAAAGTAAAAGTTAAACACCATCCTTATAAACTGATTACATATACTAGAATATTCATGGTGTTAACTATACCAGTGGATGGTGACGTTTTCTTTAGCTCTATTAACGACAGTTATCACTAAGCTGTCGCCATTGTTCACTTCCAGTGTTGGTCCTGGTAATTGTCCATTCACTGTCATTACATTTTCAGTTTTGCATAGCCTCGTTACTTTTGTTTCTTGAATCTGATGCAATTCCAAATAGTTAGTAAACATCAACTGATAAAATTCTTACATTTATAAAACAACATTAGGAAATAAAAGAACGTACTACAAAGTCGTGGTAGACAGTTTTTGCATTTGCCAAAAAGACTAAACTAGAAAAAAGTAGTAACAAGCTCAAAAACGACAATGCATGTAAACCGCGCTCCATTGTGTTGTAGTTTTCTTTGATCTAATGGCAGTGTGTAAAATATACTCCACCAGAAGAAGATAGATGGCTTGTGGAATAAGGTGAGAAATGAGTTGCTTATATAGAGTAGAGTAAGAAATAGAAAGTTGTTTGAAGTTGGCAAAGTAGGTTTTGATTTTGGGGTGAGGGCCTCTTCACAAGGCAAAAATGTTCAACCTGAGTTGGTGCACCCACTAACCTATCACAATGTGATCAAATTTTTCCTCAATGCTTGCTTGATAAGTCTACTTTCTTCCTTTTTAGGATCTGTTATTAATTTAATTAAACATGTTTGCTTACTTAATTACTTTAATAGATATTCTCACCAAATTGATTAAAAAGTGTTGTTTAACTCATTAATCGGTGTGACTTTTGCAACTACAAGGCCATAGGTTATGTCGTTAAAACACTCTTTTTGCAAAGTGCAAAAGATATGGTGTGTAAACCTTTATCACCAACTAATAGAATGGTGCATATATTACAAGTCCTTCTGCAAATATCTAGCAATTAGTTATTGGTAGTTTTTTTTTAATAATGGTTTAAATTAGATTTGAAAGTCATTAAGCCAATGTGTTACTCTATGCTTCAAATAGGAATAAACCGGTATAAAAGTGGTGGTTCCTTAGGCTTTATGGTGTCTTCCGTGAGGATTATTACGAACTTATTTTGCTGATGTTTGGGTTAGCTGTTAGCTTATTAGTAGTAGCTGTAGCCTTTAGCAGAAAGCCATCTCCAAGGAGTTCTAGAAAAGTTCTGTTTTAAACTCTCTAAACGCTGTCGTATTTTGATAACACATTAAGATGGTAATCACTTCAAATAAGCTTAGTCAAATGCGTTTCCACTACACTCGACTTTAGGCATTTGAAGGTCATTGGACTAGTCGGCGCGGTGGTTAGGATTTTGATGTGTCGATTATTTGTTTGTGTCATCTAATCTCCTCATGGTTTATCTCAGTCTACATCAGAGCTTATAATTAGGTAAAGCAAGCACCAAACCATGGATGGACATGTAGAAATGTATGCATATATAATTCTATGTTTTTTTATGGAAACGGATATATAATTCTATGTTGCAGGTAATAGAAAAGACTTCATTGATTTCTAGTTTCATACATTAGTTTTCAACTATTTATACACGTGTTACCAACCATAAACCTGCTCCAAAATACTTTGAATATATTGTGTTTTTATTGTTGAACTATTTGTTGTGCTAGTACATTCTTTTGTTACGTAGTTATATAATGGTCTGTAGACTGTACCTGAGACAAAAATATACTTTGCACAGGGTTATTTTTTTGAATCGTTTTACTTTTAATTGGTAAAAAAGATCAACTTCTATATATATGTGTAATTCTTCATCTAAAAGTAAACCATTAAAAATAAATAGAATTGTGGAATATATTTAAGGTAGACTAAGTTGATGTTAACAAGTCAAAATGAGATATTTGGGATTCTTTTCTAGAAGAGACGGTGATAACTTTTTTATAAAAAAAACTTTGCCCCGTTATTTTCAAGTTTCAACAAGTACTTATTTAGTTTGCAACTTTTTTGTATCCATGTTTTACAAACATACATCAGGACTTCAGGAGCATAGTTGAATTTTAACATGATTAATAGTATTTGTTTTCAACTAGTAGGATCAAAAGATTGTTTGAGGCCAAGGTAGGATTACGATTTAAGAACCTTCCGTTCAAAATAGGTCACGAACGGTTACATGTATACTCTAGTTAAATCGCGTAAATCTGAGTTAGATACACATGTTCATCTCAAATCACTTGAACAAAAAACTTCATAGTTTTTCCCGTTTCTTTATGTTTACAATCACTTAATTTCATACAAACTAAACAAAGAAGACATTATTATAAGAATAATCATGGAACATGGCATTAAACACAATATAATTCTCACCATTTACTAATGTAATGCTTGATCCAATAAGCGCGTTTTGACCTTTGTAGTGAAAATGAGATAAGTGACGTGATCTACTAGATAAAATCTTGTGGTGGTTCCCATTTACTTTATCCAATTTCATCTTTTGCTTTTACCTAATCTTTTATTTATATAATAAAAGAATTACATTATTTCAGAGTTTTTTTGACAAAACAATCTTAGTGGAAAAAAAATTGGACCAATAGGAATGCTCGATTTTGACACATAGGCGAAATCGAGCCATATGATTGGCCAATAAAAAGTCAAAATTGAATTGATTTTGGTCAAACTTTAATAAATTTGGTGGAGAATTTGATTGAGGAAAAAAACACATAAAAATATATGTGTCAAATTTATGAAAATAAAAACTTAAAAAAAGAGGAGGTAATTAATAAAACATTAGTGGTTGAATTTTAAATATACTATTTGGAGTTAAGTGTAAAATTATAAATCTCCATGTTTTTTGATAACTTTAGATAATAAACAAATAACCACCTTACACTTTATACCTCATACACTTTATAATATAAACTTTGTTTACAATTATATGAGTATTAGTATTTGTTTGAGACTTCCATCCATTAAACTTACAAAATTTTATAAATGTACAAATTGGTTTTAATAAACGTTATATACTTTTAAAATAAAAATTAGTTTTAAATTTTCTATCTATTAAAATATTTTTTTTACTATTTACGTTAAATATAAATAAAACCTCATGTTATTCTATTTAAAAGTTTAATCTATACATACACGGGTTTGAATATTAAATACACTTAAATTATAATGAACGGTAATATAAATATTAAATGGTAAGTACGAGTTACTGTGATATGAAGGTAAATATACGCGATTGTACTTATAATGACTCATGTAATTATTATTTAAAGCTTATATATGAATATCCGGAAAAACATTTATAAAAAACTTCATCAGCACTCATTATGTGCTACTAAAATCGCACATTTTGTACAACATGATATCAATAGTTAAAGTTAAACAACAACATCAACCTCAACATTAACATCTATGTCAGCTAACAAAGTTAAATTTTTCATCCAATAAAATTTTTACAAAATATTAATTGATATTAATAAATAATGAAAAACTCATGCATACTTATTAGTTGTACATATATCATAATTTTCACGGGTAAATTCTTATATATATCCATATAGTAAACAAAAATTTTAAAATAAATTTGATTTATGTGTAAACCCATGTGATCAAAGAATCTTTGGCCCAATAACATTATAAAGAGACACGCTCAAGAATTCAATACAAGGTCGATGCCAAGGCTATTTTTCTTACTTTCGCACATGTTGATGCTCTAACCTTTTAAAAATACATAAGATTTTCTGTTTTTAAACGATAATAATATATAATTAAAATTTTTTGAAAAAACCCCGTGCGTGCACGGGTATTATAACTAGTATCTATACCAAAACAATTAAGACTTTTATGCTATAGCAGTTGCCTCTTCTAATCATATAGTCATTTCAATAAAAACAATAGACATTAATTAATAAATATCCCTCATAACTAATTCATGGGTTCATCTAATTAAACAAACATTCTAGAAACTCGAAGACTGCTTTTCTCATTATACCTACAATATTTTAGATCATATTTTCTACGTCAATTTGAACTTTTTCACTTATACAAAAAAATGCAACTTTTTTTGAGTTTTCTCCATCTAGAAATTTGCAATGTAATTTAATAAGAGTAGCTTGACATCAAACGTGTTATTAAACTAGTTGGCGGTCATACTAAATGCCTCTATCGTAAGAACAAAATACGAAACGAAATTGTGATTGGTTTAAGACTTTCAGGTTTAAATTTACCAAAAAAGTTAACATCTTACGAGTAGTTTTTCTAACGGCTCGAAGAGGAAATGTTTGCATTTTCTGGGTAAACAAAATAGTACATATCTAGAAGTTGTTAACCTAGAAAGACATGAGTTTTCTTATAAGTTAAATCAGTTAAAGATAAATCATTGCATTGTTCAACTAACGGAATCTTCAAAAAGAGTTTGTTATGAGACTATTGACCACTAAAAAAACGATGGACAAAATATAAAATGTATATTATTGCACAATGATTGCATTATTTGATCATTTCATCACTGAAAAGACTTGCTTAGAAACTAATATTTCATCAATGTTAGAGAAAGTTTACTTTCTATTATACTTTTAGAAACATAAAACTTTATTTGCGAAATCAACGGGAGCTCGTCAATGGCGTGTAGAAGCCATTTTGTTTTATTGATGAGTTAATAAAATAAAAATGAAAATGTCTAAAAGCAAGATTACTGTTCTCACTATTTTATCTAAAAAATATAACATGATGTGTAGAAGTCAGGATTAATTAGGTGCATGTTGAACCAAAAATGAGTTGGTTAGAGATGCTCCCATTGACAAAGATAGTTGTTTCACTATCCTTTTGTTGGCCGTCCATCATTTCCTAGTAATTTTTGCTTTCATATAAAGTGTAAAAGTTATTTAACGACGTAATAACAAGATGTCACTTTTTTACTATTCTATAGACTGTTTGAATAAGTTGCTATGTTTTTTGATTTAAAAAAAAAATAAAAAATAAAAAAATAAATAAAAAATTACTATGTTCTTTAGAAATACCTTTTTATTATTTATGTAGTAACTACTAGTTATAATGCACGCGCACGCGTGGGTTTTTAATTTTTTTTAATGATATATTTTTATTTATTAAAAAACAAATAATTTAATCTTTGTTTGGTTTGATTTATGATTTTTAATTATATTTGTTTATTATTAAAGATAATCATTTAAAAAATTTAATCTTGTTATTAGTTGCATCTTATCTATATTTTTTTGTATTTATCTTCTACTTGTGTAGTATATCAAGAAAACAAATTTTTAAAATTTTAAAATAAAAAATAATAGTTAAAATATTACCTAATAAGGAAATATTCTTTTTTCCAAAAATACGAAAGTACCCACTAGGGGTTTTGTTTTATTATATACTAGTTATAATGCCCGCGCACGCGCGGGTTTTTTTAAAAATTTTTTGAATGATATATTTTTATTTATTAAAAAACAAATAATTTAATTTTTATTTTGTTTGATTTATGATTTTTAATTGTAGTTTTTTATGATTAAAGATAATCATTTAAATCTTATCTATATTTTTTGTATTTATCTTCTACTTGTATAGTATATCATCAAAACGAATTTAAAAACTTATAAATTAAATAATAATTAACATATTACCTAATAAGGAAATATTCTTTTTTTTTCAAAATGACAAAGTACCCACTAGGGGTTTTGTTTTATTATATAAAAATAAGAGATAAAATAAAATAATAATAATATATATAAGAGATTTACAGCGTCAAAGTAAAGATTTAAACCTCTAAACATTAGTACAACGTATTAGTATTATATATTGATAACAAATCACGTGTACAATTATTGTAAATTAAATGAATATAAGAGATGAAAATCTTTTATGCCTTTTGCAGACGGTAAACAAGTAAACCACCATGGATTAAATGTCCTTACATTCAAAAAGTTTGACATCGAGTACGATTTCAAAGTATTTGTTGGGCGAACATTTGAACTGCTTGGAAATTTAAGTCAATCAAAATTCGAAAAAAATATAAAATCAACATTAAAAGGAAAAGCCAAAAGTTGTAATAAATTAAAAGTATTTTTTGATTGGCCATGTCTGTTGCTTAACATTTAAACAAAATATGTTTGACAATTGTTTCTTTGGTCCCGTTAGTCTTGTGTCTTTGTTATGTCACCAACAGTACGTGTTCGACGACTTTTAGACCATGCTACTTGTATCGTAAAAGATAGATTTTAGATCTGGTTACCAGATACAAATAAGTGAATACCTCATTACTCATGTATTATGGTGTACGTGAAGGTTAAATCAGTTTGCTCAAACAAAACCTATTTAACAGATTGTAATGAGATCTAACGTTGAACGATGCATATATAGCTAGCCTGTTCCTTCTTCTTATATCTTGAAACCAAAAGAACCATGAAAATCACCTTAGACCAAACCTCATAATACTAATTATTTGGTATCACCGATATTGGCAGTGTGTAATCTAGCTTATTGTTCACTACTAGCGTTCTTTTAGTTCGAAATGGTATAGCGCCTTATTTCCATATTTAGAAACAAACCAACTATGAAAACCATAGTAGACCAACATCATTAATATATTTGGTGTGACTAAGATATTGTAACAATGAAAGATTTGAGTTACAATGCACAATTGTTCATGGTTGATGTTTCCTTGATCACTCCATGTAGTCTTAAGAGAAGAAATGACCCATGAAAACCATTTATCGACCAAACATCGCCATATGATTTGGTATGACTGCGATCGCGGACCAATGCACAAGTTTACATTCCAATGGTCACTGTTAATGATTCGTGTTGCTACATATGCCATATAGTCTTATAACCTTTTTATTTATTTATTTATAGATACCACATTAGGCCAAACATCAACATTTTAAAGTAATGCGACTCCAATTGTGATTAAGCGCACAATCTAGTTGTTCACCAACGGCACAATAATTAGCGAGTTATAAATTTGTGTAAACATGTATCCTAATTCGTAGCATTTGTCCATAACTATCAATGTCCCAAAATGTAATGTCTATAATCTATACACTGATACAATAGATACATTTCAGAAAAATATATGCATGCTTGTCTTCAAAAATGAAAAATCGAGTTTGCTGGCTTGAAGAACCAATAATTCCACAATACTTATTGTAAATTAGCTTCATTTGAAGATCATGCCCAAAAAAGAAAGTTAGATAGACAATTATACAAACTTACAAACACACGTTTCTAAATTCTAACTCAACTGTGAAACTATGCTTGAACTGGGCTTTGGTCCTTGTTAAATTTGCAAAGTTAATGGGCTTGGGATGACCAAAACGTTTATGGGCTGAACTGATAAAATAATCATTTTGTTTTATAATCCCAAAGTTTGGGCTCTTCGTACTCCCCACCTCCACACTGTCTCAAAATTAGTTGCAAGGAATAAGGATGTTTAAAAAGGTTAGAAAATACATTTTTGAAATTATTACAAATAATATTGATAGGCTATCCTTGAGTCATGAATTGTGTTTTTAAAGTCAATATCATGAATAAAATCTACCATATTTGATGATGTGAACTTAAACAACAAAGATGACATTCTGTGGTTGTCGAGCAATAAAAAACTTGACGATTAGAATGTGAAATATTTCATGTTCTGATCATGATTAACTTTAATAATGATAAGTGGCCGCATCAAACTCTCTTAGGTAAGGTTTTAACCAGATTGCGTATATGTAATGACAAAACTCAATCTACTTGTATTAATTGATCAAAATGTTGTAAGCTATAGTTAAAAAGAGTTTAATTGACAAAGATAATAAATATAGTTGGGAAAGATAACGAAAATATTTCAATTATATCGTCGTATATATTTTAATAAAGGACTCATCATCCTTGAATATTCTAAAAGACCTGCCTTAAAGACAATAATATAAAATCTACCTATGATATGATGAGTTATATGATATACAAAAATGATAAATAAGATAAAAACAAAGTTTTCTAAAAGCTTTGCATACAAATTTGTTATTCGATGATGTGCATTGTGCAACTCATAATTCTTCACGTGTACAATCCAAACAAGCATGACCCACACATCTCCTAATCTACTTGTACAACTCAAAAGTAAAAAAATATAAGTAAACACTTTCAGTTCAGTTTAGTAACTATAAATTCAGGTTAACAAACTTGATCACAGCCTTCAAAGAAGTTAAAGAACATAATCAAATAAGGATGAAATCCCATGCTTAGCCATATGTGTGTCGTACAAGTAGTGGCAATTTCGACCCGCTTATGTAAAGATCTGTGGAGTAACCTGTGAGACTTGTGAGTTGTGGGTGGGTTTTGATTTTTTACGCGGACTTTTTTCATTCAAAGTATCTCTAATAATGACCATATACTACAATC
>LBNU01017866.1:29184-41445 GCA_014162995.1 Artemisia annua
TAGTTTTTTATGATTAAAGATAATCATTTAAATCTTATCTATATTTTTTGTATTTATCTTCTACTTGTATAGTATATCAACAAAACGAATTAAAAACTTATAAATTAAATAATAATTAACATATTACCTAATAAGGAAATATTCTTTTTTTTCAAAATGACAAAGTACCCACTAGGGGTTTTGTTTTATTATATAAGATTCTAAAAGACCTGCCTTAAAGACAATAATATAAAATCTACCTATGATATGATGAGTTATATGATATACAAAAATGATAAATAAGATAAAAATAAAGTTTTCTAAAAGCTTTGCATACAAATTTGTTATTCGATGATGTGCATTGTGCAACTCATAATTCTTCACGTGTACAATCCAAACAAGCATGACCCACATATCTCCTAATCTACTTGTACAACTCAAAAGTAAAAAAATATAACTAAACACTTTCAGTTCAGTTTAGTAACTATAAATTCAGGTTAACAAACTTGATCACAGCCTTCAAAGAAGTTAAAGAACATAATCAAATAAGGATGAAATCCCATGCTTAGCCATATGTGTGTCGTACAAGTAGTGGCAATTTCGACCCGCTTATGTAAAGATCTGTGGAGTAACCTGTGAGACTTGTGAGTTGTGGGTGGGTTTTGATTTTTTACGCGGACTTTTTTCATTCAAAGTATCTCTAATAATGACCATATACTACAATCGATATCTCGTCGAATCATTTTTGAATTTCTAAAGTCTTGTTCAGAAAGCTCACTTTCTGAAATCATACACTTTCGAATAGTAGAAAAGCCCATTTAGTGCATTTTTTCATTACTTCTTATGCACGTGGGAACACAAAGAAACTTCAAAATTTCATTGCCACCAATGCATGTGTTAATAAGTTAATTACTGCCATAAGGCATAGTCATTAAGCAGTTGGCCTCTCTACAACATTACAGGTATAACATGAGTGTATTATGTACAAGGAGAATCACAACAACCAGATGACAATAGCGGAACCTAACTTCTATCAACACAAATGGTAATACAAACGAAACAAAAACAGATCAAGGAATAGGCAGTTTTATCAGTTAAAACATAAAATTTGCCACAGAGAATGATCCTTATCTTGCGAAATTATAGTTTTGGTGAAACGTATTATTGCTGAAATATAAATGGGCGTATGACCATCAAAATAATAGAAACATGGCGAATTATGTTGAAGCTTCAGCCACACAAATACACAATTACCTACGGGTAAAACATTAGACTTATCGGGTCAAGTTTATACCAAATTAGTAATAAATAAACTCGGCTATTACTTTTATTTTCCACACCTGTTTGTCATTTTTGGTTTTAGAAATAGGCATATAACAAATATTATATTCTGAAATTTAATTTAGTAATCCAAAAAAGGGGAGAGAGGGGGGATTGGTAAAAAGTAACGGTTCAACCCGTGACTCAAACTCATTTTGACCCATTACCTGACCTGTCCAGCCATTTTGAGACCGCTAGTTTTAGCGTCATTTCCTCAGTCATCCTGTGCCCCTTCTCAGGTTTTGGATACACTGTGTATATCCTGTTACGGATATATCTTCACAGCCTATGACAATGTTTTAAACAATTTGCATCACAAACCATGAAACTTGGATTTTTCTGATATTATTAATGACCATATACAACTTAGCCTTAGGTTGTTTGATAGGTCAGAAATTGTGCTATATAGAGTACCATCATGTCATCAACTAAACTGCCAACTAATTTCTTAATTATCTCACAACTGCTGTAACAGAAAAGCAAAAAATGTACTCATATTCCGAAAATCAGAACAAAAGGCCAATAAAATTAGATGGCAAAAAGATGTAACCATGTGTTATTTACTCGGACACACATATCGTTTGTCTTCAAGGCTGACAATACAACACAATAAATTAAGTGAGCACAATAATTTAATGAAATACCGGGCTTCAAGTGAAATCGCCTCCAACCAAACATATAGCAAGCTAGAGAGAGACTTTGCATGTGATCCCTTCTGATGATAATGGAAGACTCTACAGTCCACCGATGGTCTTTTTATCTGTCAATAAGTAACTGCAAAACATTTAATTCTACCAATTATAGATATTATGTGTATCCTGAAAAGACATACCAGTTCGTTATCTTTAACATTTAAAGGATGACAAGTAGCAGTTTATGCAGAAATTCTGTGATTTGAAGAAAATACAGGGAAGCACACTTTTGCGAAACAACAGCAGGGTCACTGGCATTGTCTTGTATGGCCTTAAACAATGTAACTTAACCACAAGTCCACAAGTTCTAAGTTATCACTGACATTGCCTTGAATGGCAAGATGATCAGGAGCGGGCGGTGGTCAGATAAAAGAAATACTTCTAGTTTCCTCTTAAACACATTAGAGACATTTGATTTGCTGCTTTACTAATATGCAGAACACAAGAACGCAATGGATGGTCAAAGTTTATATAAAAATACGTTATTAATAATTATGCTTTCATTTTCACATACTTATTTCTACTGCAACTTAAAATTGATAGAAATGAGAAGCATATATTTTACCAAAAGCAAAGCGATACAAATTATTGCAGTGGTCACTTGATTATACAGTTTACACATCTGTATCTGCAAATCTGCAATGGTTGTATAATCATCAAAATAACAACAAAATTACTGAATTGCCATTAAGGTCAACAGCATTATACGCGATCACACAGTGACCAAAGTAAATTTATTGTTAAATACATACAACAGTAATTCAAAGAGACAACACACAAACATCATAATTCAGAAGCTTATATACGACAGCTTAACTTAAATGGTCCCAGCTCCACCCCAAACTCCTATATCTGCATCACAAATTGTTTTAAAGCAAGATAAGTTATAGAGTAAGACATTTTTCAAAAAATTGATTAAATAAGAAAACATATGAAATATCATACCTTTCATTATCTAACGTCATTTCCCGATATAAACATGTCTCCTCTTCTTCTTCTTCAAGACCAAACTCTCGGCTGCATCAGCAATTGCATTGAACCACTTGACTTTTCTTGTTGACAACATGAGATATCCCATCACTAATCCAAGTAGTGTCCCGCACCCATATCCCAACATCACCACTTCCCACGTAAACCTACTTTCTTCATCACTTTCAAGTTGTGGTTCATGTGAATGCTCACCACAATTTTTTGGCAGCGGAGTCCCACAGAGTTTTGGATTCCCACCAAAAGAGTTCCCTTCAAATGTTCTGAACTGAGTTCCTTCGGGAATACGACCCGCAAGATCATTTTGCGAGAGATTTAACACTTCAAGGGTCTTGATGTCTGCAAGGCTTTGAGGAATCTCTCCTGAGAGTTGGTTCCAAGATAGGTCTAACGACTCAATCTCTACGAGATTCCCCAGAGCATGTGGAATTGGACCCTTAAGGCAATTGTGGGATAAGTTGAGCGCTATTAGTGAATTAAGACCACCAATAACGTCTGGGATCTCCCTATCGAAATAATTTTTTGATAGATCAATAATTGTGTAGTCAACCGGAATTTTTGGAAAATCTTGATCCACCCCTTTCACCGCAACAACGAATGAGTAATACTTTCCATAATCCATGGACAAATATTCTGGTGGTGTGCTGCGTTTAACAACATTCTTCATGGAATTGAAACTTTGAAAATATTTTGCAGGGAGTTGACCTACAAACCCATTATGAGATAAGTCAAGAACTCGAAGACTTAGAAAGGGGGATTCAACAGTTAAAGAGGGTTGAATGTGTCCATGAAAGTTGTTTGATTTGAGGACAAGAGCCTGCAAATTTGGAAGGCCTTCTAACCAACTAGGGAATGTACCATTTAAGTGATTATTTCCAAGATCAAGCACTTTCAAGCCTGAGCATTTAGACAAGGAACTTGGCACCTCACCTTCTAACTGATTTCCATTCAAACTAAGCCCATCTAAGCTTCCACAATCCCCGTATACATTTGGAATTGTTCCTTGAAAGTTATTATTCCCCATATCTATCATTAGAAAAGACCAGGTGATATTTCCAAAGCATTGTGGAATAAATCCACCAAAACGGTTATTGGACATATCCAAATCCAAGAGATTGCTCAGGTTGCAAATTGATAGAGGGAATGGTCCCTGAATCAAGTTGGACTGCAGATACAATTCTTGTAGTCCATACCATTGAAATTGTTGCAAGCCTGTTATGAAGTTATGTGAGAGATTCAAATAAATCAACTCATTACCTCCAATCTCCCCTGCCCAATGAGGAATTTGGCCATGGATTTCGTTCCTAGAGAGATCTAACTCTTTAAGTTGTTTCATGGCTCGAAATGATTTCGGAAACACCTTTAGCTTGCAAGAGGCCATATATAATAACCAAAAACCTGGGTTGACATAATGATTGGTATTGTTTGTTGTAACAGAGAAACCGCTGTAAGAGAGATCTAACCATTCAAGGTTTTTGAGGCTTGTTAACAATGTATCCAACTCCCATTCACCACTAAAATTATTTTGAGAAAGTCCTAGGCCAGTGAGGTTTGTGAGTTGTCGAAATGTTTGTACATCACTATGCCCAACTAACTGATTGTTGCGACTGAGGTCTAACACTTGTAATGATGGAAGAGTAAACGACTCAAACGGTACATTTCCACTGAACATGTTAACACTTAGATCAAGATATTGTAAAGAGGGGGAAGTAAACAGCCAAGATGGCAATGTCCCATTAAGACTGTTAGATGATAAATCCAGCCAAGTAAGGTGTGTTAGATTAGCTGAGATTTCCGAAGGGATATCGCCAGTGAAACTGTTAAAAGACAAGTCAATTGTTTCCAAAGAATTAAGATTGAAAATGGAATGAGGTAAAATCAAAGAGATATTAACAAAAGCAAGTGAAAGTTGTTCCAAATTAGTAAAATTTCGAAACATATTGATGAAAACATCTGGTCCAAGCTTCACAAAGTTATAAGAGAGATCAAGAGAGACCAGTTTATGAAGGAGTGTGATATCCGGTGGGACTTGGCCAGAAAACGAACAATGAGAGAGGTTGAGTTGTGTGAGACTATTTGAAAACCTTCCTATTTCACGTGGAATTTCAGAACCAATAAACTCATTGAAAGCAAGGTTGAGTCTCTGGAGGTGAGGAAGGTTGAAGAGGGAACTGTTAGGATGAATTGTACCAATTAGCATTCCAGAGCTGAGGTCGATACCTATGACGTCACCGGTGGAGTCGTCGCAAGTAATACCATTCCAATTACAACAATCTGTACTTGTGTTCCAGTTTATCAATGGATGATAATCAGAACCCAGCGGATCAGGAGAGAATGAATCGAAGAGTGTGTCGTTGATGGAGGAAAGGTTATGTTTAAAGAGAAGCAAAGCTTCACTCTGTTTTTCAGAGCATTTATGAATATCATTGAAAGAAGAAGCAAACGTGGTGATAAGAAAGAAAAGAAAAAAGATACTCAACAATTTTGAATCACTCATTGTGTTTTATATATTTTAATTGCTATAAACATTCATACTTGCTAGACACATATATATACTAACACTGCAGGTTTCACAAGAATATGATCGAAATATGTTTGTGGTCTTAGTTTCATTTCTAAACGTATCACTTGGGTTGTACAAGTCTGTCAAAATTGATAGGCACCAAACTTTAATTTCTTGTCAAACCAATAGAACGAAGACTAAATCGAACCAATAGAAGAACTCAATGCAGTGAAGAAATGTCTAAGAAAGGTTTATTGGGATATAACTGTTTGTGAGTGGTGGACCAACAACTTTGAAGTATACGGGGGTTTAAGAAGACTTCAAAGTAAATTCATTTTGGTTACAAGTCATTTGTCAGACTTTTCATCTGGTGGTCATTCTGAACCAATAGATTATGTTACATCTCAGCTAATGATGTCATATCATAAGCGCGTCAATTGCTTGTTTGAAACTTATCACCAACCTTCCTTGGTCTTGGGTGTCCGGGTTGTCATTTTAAGGGTAAAACCGTAAAACTCTACAATTGAGGTAACTATTGTCAGATTTCCATTTTACAACTTTAATGTTGATAGATACTTCTGTCCAAAATTACAAAGAACACTCAACATAACAAACACAAAACTAAAACTCACGAAACAATAAGATACTTCTTCATTCTTGATCTTTCTCCCCCACCTCTTGATTGTGCTTGATGGTTGTTCAATGATCTCTATAAACTGGGTATGATTTTCATAGAACAAGGACACATTAATGTGTGTGTGTGGGTGGGGATGGGTTTGGTGACCCAACCATCAAATTTGCAATTTGATGCCTGTGTAACAAGATTAAACCCCATTATCAGTGTTGATAATCGAGTTTTAGTTCATTTAGGTTTATATAAACCCAACGAAATCAGCATTGGTTGTCTTGTGTTAGCTCATCATCGCTTGTCTTGTTGCTCACAAGTAGCTCATCTCGTTAAGGCTCAACTCGTGCATTAATTGGATCATCAGGGTGCCTTACTAGCTGTGTAATCATTTACAAGATTCTTCATTGGTCATTTATACATATGCTTGTTTCATTGGCTGGATATAAGAATCCATGGGTTTTGCATTCTTCCTACCTTCACTTGGTGAATATGATCTTTCTTTTCTGATCATACATTTTTATGCCTTAGTCTTTTAATAAGATGAAAGGAAATGTAAAATTGGTCTTATTAAATCAACAAAGTTACTGGTGTTCTTGAAGAACATATAAGTTTTCATGTGTCTATTTTTGTTCTTTGAACACATTGTTTTGCTTCCATTGTTGCAATCGAATTATGAATTAGCTAAGGGACGTGGATTAAATGATAAAAGTAGTCTAGTGTGTTTCTTTTAGGATGTTCAATGGTGAAGCATACTTATAGGTGATGTCTTAAAATGAGAATTAACTAAACTAAATGAGGAATTTAAAATAGTGACATAATGATATCTAAAATTCTTATGCTTGGACATATAATATGTAAAAGATAGAAGAGATGCAGTTGGATCTCTGCAAGCATTTTTTTTTATGGGTTACGCATTAGAAGTTAGGTTATAACATTCATTTCAAGGCGAGAGATCAAATAATTTCAAGCAGTGTTCGTTTTAGCCAGCTCAAGTCATTGTATTTAGCTTCAGGATGCATGTGAGCCAGTTTTAACCTCTTACGCAAATCTCACATGGCGTGTAGACAAGATGCGGCGTGCGCTCAAGTGAAATCTACTTTTCAAGTTCTAATTCAAGTTTGTCGACTAGCAGTTTCAAGTGGTTAATGTTCTAAGTTTACAAGTATTCAATGGGATCTCCTTCATGTCCAGTCAGAACATTACCATAATTTTTCTTGCCAAAAAAAGAAATAAAAACGGATCCCAAATAACCAAAATGGTTGCTGTTCTGCACTTCTATTACACCTTCATTTGATCTCTGTTCAATACTTGATACTGAGTCGTATTCTATCTTGCATCGCAATTCTCTCATGTAATCCCTAAATGGGAATTGCCTTCTTGTGGCCTCTACTTGTTTGCTTCAGTTTATCTTCTCTGTTCTGAGTCTGTGCTTTACTTTTGAGTTTGGACAGGGCGAAATTGAAGTAAATTAAGTAGTAAGAATCACTGAATAAAGTCGTTATAGTTTATCAACAGTAAGAGATTTAACGCTTTGTTTTTGTTTATGCCGATGCTATATAACTCAATTTGGATATAGTCTCATCCTATTGTAATTCTTTGTTAATGATTTGCTCTTTAAGAAGTCTGGCTAGCTACAGATGAGATAAAATACTCATATGAACCCGTAGATACATAGAAGATTATTGATCCGTGACCAGCTTATATCCCCTACAGTAACAATCATTTACGAATTATGTATCAGTTTGTTGTTGGTAAATTATGATTATGCCTACTAAGTCTGTCGGGTTTATATAGCTAATAATATCAAATGGAGTGAGTAACTGCACAGAACTTGAAACTTTGACTCAACCATTACAACCACTGGACTTGTGGTCATCCTTTCTGTCGCCTTATCACAATGGCAATTCATAACTGCCACCTTAATAACCACCACCGATGTCTCGATTATGACAACCTAATTCATTACATGACCAAGCCTCATTGACTCTAACGTTACGTTTGTCAAGACTCCGACTATTCATCCCCTTACCAACTCAAACAAAATTTAAGCCGTCATACAAATTTAATATTCCATCGATCCTGAGTGAGGAAATCTAATTCATTATGGATTCACTGGAACTTAATGACGTTTTGTATCTTTATTTATGTTTGTTATAAAAAAAAATACAGTAGTTAGGAATTTGTGCCAAATGAAATAGTGGAAGAGGTTTAGTGTCCCACATCGCTGGGTTAGCTAAAGTGGCAAGAGAATGTGAGGTGTATAAAATAAGATGTTGGGATAGTTTGCAAGGCATCTTTGCGCTTGGGGCAATGACGCAGCCAACGAGGTACTAACCGAGGCGCGTCAATTGCTGGTTGAAAACTATTTCCAAACCCCCTCCTTGGCCTTAGGTCTCCCTTGGCCATCGAGAATTTCTCTCGGACTCCCTTTTTAAGGGTAAAGCCCTACAATCTCTAGTTAAAATTTTACAACTCAATGGTATGTTTGACCTTTGTAATCTGTCAATTGATTTAGTTTAACATTTTAGTTGTTGTATGCTTTTCTCTACTAAAAAAAGTTGACAATTTCTAATATTAAGAGGGTTTGGTTGTGGTTTGATTGAGCCATTGGTTTTAAAACAGACAGTTTTAGCTCCTCTTGCAAACCTTTTTTGGTTATCTTGGTCCACTGTTGCCTTAGATCTTAAGATATCAATTTGAGACCATAGTGAATCTATAACCAAAATAAAGTCAACGCCCATGACCCAACTAGTGCCTTAGTTCATGTTCATTGTGAATCTTTACTTTATGTTATCTCAGTTGTGCTGGTCTTAGGTCTTTACTATATTGCCATAGTGTATCTTAACAAGATTATACAAGAAATATAAGTTTTTGTTATATTGTGAATGTTAGGAGGATTTGGTCTTAATCATATAAACATGATAATTAGTTAGATGTAATGTTATCCGACTTCTCAAATGCTATGAACCAAAAGAAACTTATAACAGTCAAATGTATAAACAGAGTTGTTTGCCAAACTAAGATTTTACATTCAAGTATATACTTTGCTTTAAACAAGATATCAAAATTCATAGTCACAACAAAGATAATTGATTACTGTTGGTCCATGGAAATTGAGCAAATCTTGATATAAAATAAAGAACAAATTCATTTATAATGAACAAAGGTTACAAGATTACTCAATTCCTACATGACTACAATGATAACATCTTCAGCTTCTTTACGGGGATAATCTCGGTATATTATCCCCGTTAGAATGACAATGAACTCTCATTGATCCAAGCTAAGCTTGAGATTCAATGAGAGGATCTTCCTAACAACTAATATTCTGTAGGAATGGATAACTATCTCTATTACAACAAACATATATATATAGCAAAGTATGTGGGGTTAGGTGTGAGTTGTCATCCACTATAAGTGGTCCTCATTCATCTTCCTCTTTTGGAAAAGCACCAACCATCCTTTAGAAATTGTCATAACTAGATTCCCCCTTCTATGGCAATTCTTGTACTTTGCTTTGACTCCCTTTTTGTACTTGTTGTCATAATACCTCAAGGACCATGAGACACCCTCAGGAAGCATGATGCATCCTCAGGGAGCATGAGGCTTCCTCAGGAAGCATGAGGCATCCTCAGGGAGCATGTTTGTTCAGAGATAGCTTGAGGGAGTTAGTGAGTTATTGTCATCACTCACTAACTCCATTACCTTCTTCTTTGGTTCAGGTGCCATTCACTGAGTACCGTCTCACTAAATGGAAAGTCTTTTCTTAAGACTTGGTCCGAACATCTTGAAGGTAACTCACTGAGTGACTGTTCACTCAGTGACTTGTTTATGTTAAAGGTTAAATGTCACTCACTGAAATAGCAATTTACTATTTTATTCAGTGAGTGATTTGGCTATTTTATGTTCAAATACTTGTGGGGAATATTTGGGTAAAATATTGACCCAACAGTCTCCCCCTATTTGAACATACAAATAGCCTAAGGTGATTGAGTTTGAATGAGGGACTGAGGGTTCAGTGAGTAAGGTTCGCTGACCAGGTTCAGTGAGAAGGGTTCAGGCCGGGGAGTCCAGTGAACTGGGGTTCAGTGGGTAATGTTCAGGGGGTTCAATAACCAGGGTTCAATGACCTGGTTTAGAGACAAAGATTCACTGATCGAGGTTCAGTGAGTAGGGGGTTCAGTGACTGGGTTCAGCAGTTCAGTGGAAGAGGGTCAGGTTTGAGAGTTTAGTTGAGTGTCCAGTTGAGGTTAGGGGTTCAGTGACCTGGAGGTTCAGGGAGTGGTTCATTATCAGTGTTCAGTTTTAGTGACTGGTTCACTGAGAGGATTCAGGTTAAGGGGTTTGCTATAAACACTGATCTCTTCCCAACTCCACTTTTCACTCCCTGATGAGAACTTTAACACATCACTGTTTCATCAACCACACTGATTAGTATCACACCCTCTATTCAGGGTTTAACCCAAAAGACCAATCCTTTCGTTAACACTCCCTGATGCATTCTAGCTTCAGGCCCGCTTAGTTTTCCCACACTTGTGATAACCTCGGTCCGAAAGATATATCACACCCTAATCTCACCACCCCTGATTTTCACCATTTTAATCAGATCCAATCAGGCTAGGCCTGAGAATGAGATTCACACACCCTGAGTCTTTGACTCAGTGACCCATACCTGTATTTGTTTCAGCTACTTCCTGATTTTCAGGCACATTTTTCACTGTTACTTTGGGTTTGGGACAGACCATGGTCTCACCGCGCATCTGCTGTGCACTCTGATGTTGCAAAGATATCCCGATTGTTCTAATCAGTACCCCGTAGAACAAGTCGAGCTCACCAACTCATACATGTCTCACATACTGAAACAAATTTCAGTCCTTGGTGATTTCAATCCTCTGTTTCACCACCATAATCCCAACCATTTGAGCCAATCAAACGAGAATATATCAATCTCTATGCTCACTGAAACCTGCCCTTCATATACCCTGACATATCCTTAAGTTCTCCATTATCAGTTCAGACTGGCTCTACTTTTTATATCACTATTATCAGTGACATCATCAATTGAGTCTGAAACTCATCAACGCCAATTCTTAAGACTTAGATTTCCAAACCCTCTGATCCTCTATGCCTAATAAACAAACATCACACCTCTTTTTAACACCCTCTAGACACAACCTTAATTCAGGCTCAGTCTCCTTACTACCATCAACAACTTGACCTGAAACCCATTAGTTCCAATTCAACCTAAACCTTCTAATCCCAAACACCATCTCAGTTTTAATTAAAACTGAATAAACCCAACAAGATTTCTTTTCAATCCTAATAGCAGATAACCGCAACTATAAACCCTTTTTTTGAATGACTTATCATCATTTTGACTCGACCCCGAATCTGAGTCTGTTTCTTACTTTGGGTTCGATGCTTCATTCCAAAAGGTTTTGATGGTGTTAATAACCACCGCCGCCACAACAGTTGCGTTCGTTGGTATTAATTGTTGGATGTGGTGTTTTATTATTTTTGAGAGATTATTGTATCTGGGTTTTGAGTGGTGTTGTAGTTTTGAGTGATTATTGGATCTGGGTTTTGAGTGGTGTGATAATGACGCGTATTGTTTGTTTTTTTTTTTTTTTTTTTTTTTTTTTTTTTTTTTTTTTTTTTTTTTTTTTTTTTTTTTTTTTTTTTGATAGGTTTTGAAGATCTGTGAAGATTTGGTGAGTAGCTTGTTGATGTGGTCGTTTGATCTGTTGTGGGCGGGGTTTTTTTTCCGATATATGGAGGAGTGAGAGGATTTTGTTGACTGAGATGTTTAATCAGTAGTGGGTTTTGTTTGGTTTTGTGGGGTTTGGGTGGTTGGTGATAAGATATTGTGGTGAGGAGTTGTTATTTGTCATGTCTGTCAAATTAGTGTACTTTCCCCCATCAAAACTGCTAACTGGTGTGGTGCAGTTTTGACCTGTTGGACACTAAAATTATTGACGATGGATGAGCATTTATCGATGGAATCATGAACGGATTGCTGGATCATAAGAATAATCATTGCTCTGATACCACTTGTTGGTCCATGGAAGTTGAGCAAATCTTGATAATAAATAAAGAGATATTCTTGTATAATGACAAAGTTACAAGATTACTCATCCTACAATTGACTACAA
>LBNU01017866.1:41505-107797 GCA_014162995.1 Artemisia annua
AAAAAAAAAAAAAAAAAAAAAAAATACTATGTTCTTTAGAAATACCTTTTTATTATTTAAGTAGTAACTATTTACAGCGTCAAAGTAAAGATTTAAACCTCTAAACATTAGTACTACGTATTAATATTATATATTGATAACAAATCACGTACAATTATTGTAAATTAAATGAATAAGAGATGAAAATCTTTTATGCCTTTTGCAGACGGTAAACAAGTAAACCACCATGGATTAAATGTCCTTACATTCAAAAAGTTTGACATCGAGTACGATTTCAAAGTATTTGTTGGGCGAACATTTGAACTGCTTGGAAATTTAAGTCAATCAAAATTCGAAAAAAATATAAAATCAACATTAAAAGGAAAAGCCAAAAGTTGTAATAAATTAAAAGTATTTTTTGATTGGCCATGTCTGTTGCTTAACATTTAAACAAAATATGTTTGACAATTGTTTCTTTGGTCCCGTTAGTCTTGTGTCTTTGTTATGTCACCAACAGTACGTGTTCGACGACTTTTAGACCATGCTACTTGTATCGTAAAAGATAGATTTTAGATCTGGTTACCAGATACAAATAAGTGAATACCTCATTACTCATGTATTATGGTGTACGTGAAGGTTAAATCAGTTTGCTCAAACAAAACCTATTTAACAGATTGTAATGAGATCTAACGTTGAACGATGCATATATAGCTAGCCTGTTCCTTCTTCTTATATCTTGAAACCAAAAGAACCATGAAAATCACCTTAGACCAAACCTCATAATACTAATTATTTGGTATCACCGATATTGGCGGTGTGTAATCTAGCTTATTGTTCACTACTAGCGTTCTTTTAGTTCGAAATGGTATAGCGCCTTATTTCCATATTTAGAAACAAACCAACTATGAAAACCATAGTAGACCAACATCATTAATATATTTGGTGTGACTAAGATATTGTAACAATGAAAGATTTGAGTTACAATGTACAATTGTTCATGGTTGATGTTTCCTTGATCACTCCATGTAGTCTTAAGAGAAGAAATGACCCATGAAAACCATTTATCGACCAAACATCGCCATATGATTTGGTATGACTGCGATCGCGGACCAATGCACAAGTTTACATTCCAATGGTCACTGCTAATGATTCGTGTTGCTACATATGCCATATAGTCTTATAACCTTTTTATTTATTTATTTATAGATACCAAATTAGGCCAAACATCAACATTTTAAAGTAATGCGACTCCAATTGTGATTAAGCGCACAATCTAGTTGTTCACCAACGGCACAATAATTAGCGAGTTATAAATTTGTGTAAACATGTATCCTAATTCGTAGCATTTGTCCATAACTATCAATGTCCCAAAATGTAATGTCTATATCTATACACTGATACAATAGATACATTTCAGAAAAATATATGCATGCTTGTCTTCAAAAATGAACTGGGCTTTGGTCCTTGTTAAATTTGCAAAGTTAATGGGCTTGGGATGACCAAAATGTTTATGGGCTGAAGTGATAATAATCATTTTGGTTTATCCTAAAGGTTGGGCTCTTCGTACTCCCACCTCCACACTGTCTCAAAATTAGTTGTCAGGAATAAGGATGTTTAAAAAGGTTACAAAATACATTTTTTTTGGAATTATTTCAAATAGTATTGAAAGGCTATGTTTGAGTCAAGAATTGTGCTTTTAAAGTCAATATCATGAATAAAATCTACCATATTTGATGATTTGAACTTAAACAACAAAGATGACATTCTGTGGTTGTCGAGCAATAAAAAACTTTACGATTAGAATGTGAAATATTTCATGTTCTGATCACGATTAACTTTAATAATGATAAGTGGCCGCAATAATACTTATTGTAAATTAGCTTCATTTGAAGATCATGCCCAAAAAAGAAAGTTAGATAGACAATTATACAAACTTACAAACACACTTTTCTAAATTCTAACTCAACTGTGAAACTATGCTTGAACTGGGCTTTGGTCCTTGTTAAATTTGCAAAGTTAATGGGCTTGGGATGACCAAAATGTTTATGGGCTGAAGTGATAATAATCATTTTGGTTTATCCTAAAGTTTGGGCTCTTCGTACTCCCACCTCCACACTGTCTCAAAATTAGTTGTCAGGAATAAGGATGTTTAAAAAGGTTACAAAATACATTTTTTTGGAATTATTTCAAATAGTATTATGTTTGAGTCAAGAATTGTGCTTTTAAAGTCAATATCATGAATAAAATCTACCATATTTGATGATGTGAACTTAAACAACAAAGATGACATTCTGTGGTTGTCGAGCAATAAAAAACTTTACGATTAGAATGTGAAATATTTCATGTTCTGATCATGATTAACTTTAATAATGATAAGTGGCTGCTTCAAACTCTCTTAGGTAAGGTTTTAACCAGATTGCGTATATGTAATGACAAAACTCAATCTACTTGTATTAATTGATCAAAATGTTGTAAGCTATAGTTAAAAAGAGTTTAATTGACAAAGATAATAAATATAGTTGGGAAAGATAACGAAAATATTTCAATTATATCGTCGTATATATTTTAATAAAGGACTCATCATCCTTGAATATTCTAAAAGACCTGCCTTAAAGACAATAATATAAAATCTACCTATGATATGATGAGTTATATGATATACAAAAATGATAAATAAGATAAAAATAAAGTTTTCTAAAAGCTTTGCATACAAATTTGTTATTCGATGATGTGCATTGTTGATGCATAATCTGGCGCGGGTCGATTCAACGACTCTCCTTGGGCCGTTAGTCGTCTTCTCGAGCCCTATTAGACCTGTCAACAACGAAAACCCGTTAGGAGTGAACCCGAGGCCGTAGCCCCGGGATCCACCTCCGACGGTCAAGTTAGCATCGGTGCGATGTAGGGTATTTGAGTTATTAGGTTTAGGGTAACCTGTTGTAATCTGCTGAATGAAGGGATCCCATCCATGTATTTATAAGGCATGGATTAGGGTTTTTGGTGTAGAGTGGGCCACTGTCGCCGGGCCTGGCCCATTGTCTGGTCCAGTCCGGACTATACGTCTACAAGCCCCCCAAGTTTAGTATGCGCATGACCTGAGTGCGGATGCTAAACTAAAGTTCATGTTCATGGCCGCGTAGGCCCAATCAACCATGACGGCATGACCCATGTGTGCGCAACTTGTGTGCACATGGGACGGATCATACTGCGCAGCCCACATGCGACAGTGCGCACTGGGATTGCGATCGTGATTGTCTCACAATGGTGAAGGTGTCCGTGGTGAAGGTGGATTCCTGTATGCTGCATCCTGGTCAAGGACGTACCTTTTGTACCAGTAGTGGTGCAGCATGGTGCGACAGAAGACGTGCTTCTGTGGCAGAAGTGCGCGCTGTGCGCGGTAAAGGTGCGCGTTGTCCACGACAAGGTGCGAACATAACATTCGTCTTTATAACCGACAGAGGACGTCTCCCCTGCGACAAGGTGGCGCGAATATTTAAATTCGTCTTTGTACTGGGCTTGCAATACCTCTTACGTACGATCTGCTTTCAAATACGCCAGCGTACGATGTGCGCAAACAATGGTAGTATATACCCTGGTAGCCCCCCAAGTTTGATGGTGCTACTTGTGTAGGAGCATTAAACTTAGATATGCAAATCCTGAAAACACTTAATGCAAATATTAGAAGTATATGCCGCGAGTCGCAACATATAAAACTTAATGAAGTAAAATATAAATAGCATGAAGCATAATATAGCACATAGCATATAAGAGAAATTTTCGCGGTGCGAATTACACCTATCGTGAGGTTTTACAAAAATAATTAATTGTTTTTCTTTTTCTTTTTTATTATAGAAAAAACAATGGCGCGAATGGATGTACCGTAACCGCGACTAATAGTTTTTCGCACGCACAAACACAGATAGATTTATCGTGACCGCATAGACTCTAACGTTTGTGGATAATCGCAGTTGACCACGGCTTTCGTCCGGTGCGCTCATGGCGATTGACTAGCATCGTGGTGCCTGTATGTAACAGTGCGCCCATGGCGCCAATCTGCGAAGATTTCGTACGCATGGCCTAAAGCGGGTAGATTTATCGTGACTGCGTTGTTCGCGGCTAAAAGATAAAATAGGTCCAATCGTGAGGACTTGATGCGTTATAGGTAAAATCTTGTTTACCAAGTTAGAAGATTTATGTAAAATCTTTTAAATATTTAAAAGATATTAGGATATCTTTTTTAATATTCATGGGATATATATGGACAAAATATTCTATATGTCAAACTTGACTTATCCGTAGATATGTACTAACAAAACAGTACGCAAAGTGGATATATACTAATAAAAAGTACGCATGGTTCGGTGCCTAGTCCACATTGCAAAACAGTACGCATGGTACCAAGATGCGCATTGCGCTGTGCATTTAATGTACATAGTATATTACTATTATTATTTTTATTTTTTTATCTGTGTGTCGTACACTATCGGACATGTATATGATCAAAAAATATATTAGTAAAGAGGTACCGGCTTTTGAACTCAATGGTTGCTTTCCGGTGATGTGAGAGCACAAAACTTATCGTAGTCGTCCCACGGATGGCGCCAACTTGTTGATGCATAATCTGGCGCGGGTCGATTCAACGACTCTCCTTGGGCCGTTAGTCGTCTTCTCGAGCCCTATTAGACCTGTCAACAACGAAAACCCGTTAGGAGTGGACCCGAGGCCGTAGCCCCGGGATCCACCTCCGACGGTCAAGTTAGCATCGGTGCGATGTAGGGTATTTGAGTTATTAGGTTTAGGGTAACCTGTTGTAATCTGCTGAATGAAGGGATCCCATCCATGTATTTATAAGGCATGGATTAGGGTTTTTGGAGTAGAGTGGGCCACTGTCGCCGGGCCTGGCCCATTGTCTGGTCCAGTCCGGACTATACGTCTACATGCATTGTGCAACTCATAATTCTTCACGTGTACAATCCAAACAAGCATGACCCACACATCTCCTAATCTACTTGTACAACTCAAAATAAAAAAATATAAGTAAACACTTTCAGTTCAGTTTAGTAACTATAAATTCAGGTTAACAAACTTGATCACAGCCTTCAAAGAAGTTAAAGAACATAATCAAATAAGGATGAAATCCCATGCTTAGCCATATGTGTGTCGTACAAGTAGTGGCAATTTCGACCCGCTTATGTAAAGATCTGTGGAGTATAACCTGTGAGACTTGTGCGTTGTGGGTGGGTTTTGATTTTTTACGCGGACTTTTTCATTCAAAGTATCTCTAATAATGACCATATACTACAATCGATATCTCGTCAAATCATTTTTGAATTTCTAAAGTCTTGTTCAGAAAGCTCACTTTCTGAAATCATACACACTTTCAGCAATTGCGACAACATGTACCTGTTCGAATAGTAGAAAAGCCCGTTTACTGCGTTTTTTCATTACTTCTTATGCACGTGGGAACACAAAGAAACTTCAAAATTTCATTGCCACCAATGCATGTGTTAATAAGTTAATTACTGCCATAAGGCATAGTCATTAAGCAGTTGGCCTCTCTACAACATGAGTGTATTATGTACAAGGAGACATTAGCGGAACCTAACTTCTATCGTCACAAATGTTAATTTTTATATAAAAATTGTTAATTCTTTTCAACAATTGATTAATTAGAAAAGCATGTGAAAAGCACACCAGTGGAGTTCTTATCTAACTAACAAATTATTCTTGGTATTAATGAGCAGCATAGCCATGCTACAAGTTATGTCTTAATACTTTCGCTAAAGGTAAGTTATGTCAACTACTGCTTCCAATCTAGGTAATACAAACGAAACAAAAGCAGATTAATGAGTAGGCAGTTTTATCAGATTAATGCAAATAGATACTGGTGGTCCAGGTGTCATGGTTGTTGTCTGCACTTGTGGACCTGGGGTGCCATATCTAATTTGTATTTTGTTTAAAGTGGTTGTTGGGTATAGGCTTCTAGTTGATATCTTGTAACTTTGATTCGTGATAGGTTGATGTTATAGTTTTGTTTGTTTGTTTGGGTCTCATCCTCTTTTAATTGGCTTGTTTAATTGAGGTGAGATGCCTTTGTTTGTATCTTTTTGTTTAGTTAATGTATTGTTGCTTTTCAAAAAAAAAAAAAAAAAAATCAGTTTAAACATAATATTTGCCTTAAAGAATGATCCTTGTCTTGCCAACTTATAGTTTTGGAGAAACGTATTATTGCTGAAATTTAAATGGGTGTATGACCATCAAAATAATAGAAACATGACGAATTATATTAAAGGTTCAGCCACACATATACCCGATTACCTAAGGGTAAAACATTAGACTTTTCGGGTCAAGTTTATACCAAATTATTAATAAATAAACTCGGCTATTATTTTTATTTTTCACACCTGTTTGTCACCTTTGGTTTTAGAAATAGGCATATAACAAATATTATATTCTGAAATTGAATTTAGTAATCCCAAAAAAGCGGAGAAAGGGGGGATTGGTAAAAAGTAACGGTTCAACCCGTGACCCAAACTCATTTTGACCCATTACCTGACCTGTCCCGCCATTTTGAGACCACTAGTTTTATTGTCACTGCCTCAGTCATTTTGTGCCCCCTTTAGGCTGGTCGGCAAGGGAGGTGTTTTTTCACCTGACATCTCAGCGCCACATCAGCTTTCTCTCTCCTCTCACTTCACTTCACCTCACTTCACCATTTAATAGTCAAGGTTACCTCCAACTTCACCTTTCATTAAATACTCACTTTATAAAAATATACCCCACTAAATACCCCACACATACTCACACACAAAATAAAAAAATAATAAAACAAGTGAGATGGGATAGAGAAATGGGGGTGGGGCCCATTTTTTTTCCTTTTTCATTTGGTGAACCTTTCACCGATTCTTGTCTTAATTACCGTGCCATTTGGTGAAACAAGGGTGGTGGGCAAGGCATCACACGCGCGAAGTGGGGCCGGATGGTGAAACCATCACTCCCTTGCATACTAGTCTTAAGGTTTTAGATACACTGTATATCCTGTTACGGATATCTTCACAGCCTATGACAATGTTTTATACAATTTGCATCACAAACCCTGAAACTTATATTTTTCTGATATCATTAATGACCATATACAACTTAGGTGGTTTGATAGGTCAGAAACTGTGCTATATAGAGTACCATCAGGTCATCAACTAAACTATCAACTAATTTCTTGATTATCTCACAACTACTGTAACAGAAAAGCAAAAAATGTACTCATCTTCCGAAAATCAGAACAAAAGGCCAATAAAGTTAGATGGCAAAAAGACGTAACCATGTGTTATTTACTTGGACACACATATCATTTTTCTTCAAGTCTGGCATTACAACACAATAACTTAAGTGAACTATAACAGCGGGAACTTGTTTATAGAGCCAAAGCTGTACGGAACTGTAATATCCACACGGCTACTTACATTATGAAATATCGGGCTTCAAGTGAAATCGCCTCCAACCAAACATATAGCAAGCTAAAGAGAGACTTTGCATGTGACAACTTTTTCTCAAACAGTGCCTCAGAATATCCTCTTTCGATGATAATGGAGGACTCCACAGTCCACAGATGGTCTTATAATCTGTCGATAAGTAATTGCAAAACATTAAATTCTACCAATTATAGATATTATGTGGATCCTGAAAAGACATACCAGTTCGTTATTGACTGAATGCAAGCAATCATTAATCTTTAACATTTAAAGGATGACAGCAGTTTATGCAGAAATTCTGTGATTTGAAGAAAATATAGGGAAGCACACATCTGCGAAACAACAGCAGGGTCACTGGCATTGTCTTGTATGGCCTTATACAATGTAACTTAACAACAAGTTCTAAGTGATCACTGACATTGCCTTGAATGGCAAGATGATCAGCAGCACGTGGTGGGCAGATAAAAGAAACACATCAGAAATATCTGATTTGCTGCTTTACTAATATCCAGAACACAAGAACGCAATGGATGGTCAAAGTGTATATATATACTAAAACACATGTTATTAATAATTATGCTTTCATTTTCACATATTTATTTCCTCTGCAACTTAAAATTGATAGAAATGAGAAGCATAAAAGCAAAGTGATAAAAATTATTACAGTGGTCACTTGATTATACACTTTACACATCTGTATCTGCAATGGTTGTATAATCATCAAAATAACAATAAAATTACTGAATTGTCATTAAGGTCAACAGCATTATACGCGATCACACAGTGACCAAAGTAAATTTATTGTTAAATACATACAACAGTAACTCAAAGAGACAACACACAAACATCATAATTCAGAAGCTTATATACGACTTAAATGGTCCCAACTCCACCCCAAACTCCTCTACCTGCATCACAAATTGTTTTAGAGCAAGAAAAGTTATAGAGTAAGGCGTTTTGAAAAAATTGATTAAATAAGAAAACATATAATATCGTACCTTTCATTATCTAACGTCATTTTCCGATATAAACATGTCTTCTCTTCTTCTTCTTCTTTTTCAAGACCAAACTCTCTGTTGCATCAGCAATTGCGTTGAACCACTTGACTTTTCTTGTTGACAACATGAGATATCCCATCACCAATCCGACTAATGTTCCACATCCATATCCCAACATCACGACTTCCCACGTAAATCCACTTTCCTCCTCTTGATCTTCACGTGCTTCAAGCTGAGGTTTGTGTGTATACTCACTGCACTTTTTGGGCAGCGGAAACCCACAAAGTCCAACATTCCCTTCAAATGAGTTCACATCAAATGTGTTGAACTGCGTTCCGTCTGGTATACGCCCTACAAGACGGTTATGCGAGAGACTTAAGACTTCGAGACGCTTGATTCCTGCAAGACTTTGTGGGATCTCTCCTGAGAGTTGGTTCCAAGATAGGTCTAACGACTCAATCTCTAAGAGATTCCCTAGAGCATGTGGAATTGGACCCTTAAGGCAATTATGGGATAAGTTGAGCACTATTAGTGAATTAAGACCACCAATAACGTCTAGGATCTCTCCTTCAAATGTGTTATCTGATAGATCAATAATTGTGTAGTCAACCGAAATTTGTGGAAAATCTTGATTCACCCCTTTCACCGCAACAACAAATGAGTAATACTTTCCACCCATGCTTAAATATGTTGGTGTTGTGTTGCTTCTAACAACATTCTTCATGGAATTGAAATTTTGAAAATATTTTGTAGGGAGTTGACCGACAAACCCATTATGAGATAAATCTAGAACTCGAAGACTTGGAAAGGGGGATTCAACAANCTCTCCTTCAAATGTGTTATCTGATAGATCAATAATTGTGTAGTCAACCGAAATTTGTGGAAAATCTTGATTCACCCCTTTCACCGCAACAACAAATGAGTAATACTTTCCACCCATGCTTAAATATGTTGGTGTTGTGTTGCTTCTAACAACATTCTTCATGGAATTGAAATTTTGAAAATATTTTGTAGGGAGTTGACCGACAAACCCATTATGAGATAAATCTAGAACTCGAAGACTTGGAAAGGGGGATTCAACAATTGGAGAGGGTTGAATGCGACCATGAAAGTTGTTTGATTTAAGGACAAGAGCCTTCAACTTTGGAAGGCCTTCTAACCAGCTAGGGAAGGTACCATTTAAGTGGTTATTTCCAAGATCAAGCACTCTCAAGCCTGAGCATTTAGACAAGGAACTTGGCACCTCTCCTCTTAAATGATTTCCATTCAAACTAAGCCCTTCTAATCTTCCACAATCCCTGTATACATTTGGAATTGTTCCTTGAAAGCTATTGTTCCCCATATCTATCGTTAATAGAGATGAGGTGATATTTCCAAAGCATTGTGGAATCAATCCACCAAAGCGATTATTGGACATATCTAAATTCCATAGCTTGCTCATGTTGCAAATGGATGAAGGGAATGGTCCCTGAATCAAGTTGGACTGCAGAAACAATTGTTCTAGTCCATACCATTGGAATTGTGGCAAGCCTGTTATGAAGTTATATGAGAGATTCAAATATTTCAACCCATTAGTACCTCCTATCTCCCCCGCCCAATGAGGAATTTGGCCATGGATTTCATTGTTAGAGAGGTCTAACCATTCAAGTTTTCGTATGGCTTGAAATGAATTCGGAAACACCTTCAGCTTGCAAGAGGCCAATTCTAAGTATTTAAAACCAGGGTTGACATAATGATTGGCATTCTTTGTTGTAACAGAGAAACTGTTGAATGAGAGTCTGAGATATTCAAGGTTTTTGAGGCTTGTTAACAGTGTATCCAACTCCCATTCACCACTAAAATTATTATCAGAAAGGCTTAGAACAGTGAGGTTGGTGAGTTTTCGAAATGTTTGCACATCAATATGTCCTGCTAACTGATTGTTACTGAGGCTCAACTCTTTTAATGATGGAGGAGCAAATGACTGAAACGGTACATTTCCACTGAACATATTTTCTGTTAGATAGAGAGTTTCTAAAGAGGAGGAAGTAAACAACCAAGATGGCAATGTCCCATTAAGTCTGTTATATGATAGTCTCAGATAAGTAAGGTGTGTTAAGTTAACTGGTATTTCCGAAGGGATGCCGCCTGTGAAATCGTTACCTCCTAAGTCGAGTGTTTCCAAAGAATGAAGATTGAAAATGTAATGAGGTAATTTTCCTTTCAATCCAGTGTAGGGAGGATTTAGAACTTCCAAAGAAGAACTGATATTAACATATTCAAGAAAACCATACGAGGAGAGATCAAGAGAGACCAATTTATGAAGGAGTGTGATATCCGGTGGGACTTGGCCAGAAAACCCACAATTGGAGAGGTTGAGATGTGTGAGACTATTTGAAAACCTTCCAATCTCATGTGGAATTTGGGAACTAGTAAAATTATTGAAAGCAAGATTGAGTTTTTGTAAGTGAGGAAGGTTGAAGAGGGAGCTGTTAGGAAGGATGGTACCTTTTAGCATTCCGCAACTAACGTCGAGACCAATAACGTCACCGGTGGAGTAGTCGCAAGTAACTCCATTCCAATTACAGCAATCTGTACTTGTGTTCCAATTCGTTATTATTGGATGATAATCAAAACCGAACCTTTCATGACAGTAGTAATCAAGGTCATTGTTTGTGTAATTGATGGAGGAAAGGTTTTGTTTAAAGAGAAGCAAAGCTTCACTCTGTTTTTGAGAGCATTTATGAATATTATTGAAAGAAGTGGAAGAAGAAACAAACGTGGTGATAAGAGAGAAAAGAAAAAAGATATTGAACAATTTTGAATCACTCATTGTGTTTTATATATTTCTATTGCTGCACACACATTCATACTTGCTACACATATATATACTAACACTGGTTTCTCAAGAATATGATCGAAATATGTTCTGTGGTCTAGTTTCATTTATAAACGTATCACTTGGGTTGTACTAAGTCTATCAAAATTGATAGGCACTAAACTTTAATTAGTTTCTTGTCGATTTATACACAATTCCAACTTTTGATTGCGATATGAGGGAATACTTCAATGAAATTATGTAGTCCACAATAATCTTTAGACACTAAAGGAAAACGCTTGTTTGGATGATTCATTACTCATTAGAATGAAGACTAAATCGAATCAATTGAAGAGCTCAATGCAGTGAAGAAATGTCTAGGAAAGATTGATTTGGATGTAACTGTGTGAGTTTGTGGACCAAAAACTTTGGAGCATACAATGGTTTAAGAAGACTTCAAAGTAAACTCATCTTGGTCTACAAGTCATTTGTCAGTCGTGTCATCTCGTGGTCCTTCTGAACCGATGGTTTATGTTACATCCCAGCTAATGATCGAGGTAATATCATAAGCGCATCAATTGCTCGTTTGAAACTTATTACAAACCTTCCTTGGCCTTGGGTGTCCGGGTTGTCTTTTCAAGGGTAAAACTCTCCAATTGAAGTAACTATTGTCAGATTTACATTGTACAACTTTAATGTTGATAGATACTTCTGTCCAAAATTACAAAGAACACTCAACATAACAAACACAAAACTAAAACTCCTGAAACAATAAGATACTTCTTCATTCTTGATCTTTCTCCCCCCACCTCTTGATTGTGCTTGATGGTTGTTCAATGATCTCTGTAAACCAGGTACGTGGATTAAGTAGTCTAGTGTATTTCTTGTAGGTTGTTCAGTGGTGAAGCATACTTATAGGTGATGTCTTAAAACGAGAATTAATTGAACTAAATGAGGAATTTAAAATAGTGACATACTGATATCTAAAATTCTTATGCTTGGACATAAAATATGTAAAAGATAGCAGAGATGCAGTTAGATCTATTTTCTTTTTCGTTTTACCCATTAGAATTTTGGACAGTGTTCGTTTTCAAGCAGTGTTCGTACTGGACAATCAGAGTAGATACCGAGCCTTTTTTGAAATGGTTTCTGTTCTGCACTTCTATTACACCTCCAGTTGATCTTGGTTCGATACTTGATACTTGAGTCGTATTCTATCTTGCATCGCAATTCTCTCATGTAATCCCTAAATGGGAATTGCCTTCTTGAGGCCTCTACTTGTTTGCTTCAGTTTATCTTCTCTGTTCTCGAGTCTGTGCTTTACTTTTGAGTTTGGACAGGGCGAAATTGATGTAAATTAAGTTGTAAGAATCACTGAATAAACTCGTTATAGTTTATCAACAGTAAGAGATTAAACGCTTTGGTTATCTTGGTCCTAGCTCTGTCGTCTTAGATGTTAAGATATCAATTCGAGATCATCTGAATCCATAACCAACATCAAGTCAATACCCATGACCCAAGTAGCGCTTTAGTTCATGTTCATTGCGAATCTTTACTTTATGTCTTTATATGTTATCTCATCAGCTGTTCTGGTGGTCTTTACTATAAAGAAAAACTGTTTTTCCTTGGTTCGTGTATTTTAAACGAATTTGTTTTGGTCTAAGTCTGTGCCAGTCCCTAAATTTAGCCACGTAAATTCATGATTGACTCAAATGATTGAGTTCGGCTCACGACTGAACTCAAGAGTTAGCTCACGATGTGCGTTGATTAGACTCAAAAGATTGAGTCTGGGCCGTTCCATGATGTGATTTGAGACCAAAGCCACTTTTAGACCAAATTATGAGAGCACCAAACTACCAATATCATGTGCACACCAAACTGGTTGTGTTAGTTAATGATGGTTCAATGTGCATTCATGTTCGATGCAAACCCTCTATCTGGTTATATATAGGTAAAATACACTCAAGCAAAAAACTTTTTAGCACTATATGAAACATTATCAATTCTGCACATTCAATAATTAAGAGGTACACGAATCTTTACTTGATGACAACAATTCTAACAATGCAACATTATCTTATGCGAATGCGATTAGAATTACCTCCATACTCCTTAACAATAACCAGTTTCGAAAAAGAAATCAGACGATCACAACTTCCATCTCATAAATATAAACTCAAACTAGACAACCTTAACTCATAACATGTTAATAATCTAAATATAAGTTTGAAATCACATCATAATCTTTTTCCATAATCTCTAATTCTAACTTACTCTATTGGGTCACAGGGTGCAAAACAGGACCGAAAGACAGGCCATCCTTAGCCCTCAACTCATCAATGTAACTCCTAACTTCTTTAGCAATCATCTTCTTCATGACATCCACAAGACACGTGTCCTCAATCTCCTTTTCCAACTCATCACCACCTTTCTTCTTCTCCCCATCTCCAGGTGGCAACAGCGTCAAAACCGTCATCCCATCACAGCTGCTGACGTCACTCACACTCACACACCTCCTCCTTTTATTCTTCAAACCCAAACCCTCATTATCATCAGACTGAGTCGACTCACTCTCAGAAGACCGAGTCAGTCCATGTCGCCTGAGAGTCGAGTTCCAGTGGTTCTTGATCGCGTTGTCTGTACGACCAGGCAAAAGCTTGGAAATGACGGACCACTTGTTGCCATGGATGAGGTGTGCACGGAGGATGACGTCATCTTCTTCAGGAGTGAAGGGGCGGTGTTGGACGTTGGGGCTGAGCTGGTTGCACCAACGGAGACGACATGACTTGCCGGATCTTCCGGGTATACTCGACCCGATCACCGACCAGTTCCTTGCACCATGTGTTTCCACCAATTGTATCAGCTTGGCGTCTTCTTCTGGGGTCCATGACCCTTTCTTCTTAAATAAAACGTTGTCGTTTGATGAAGATGAAGTCATTTTTTGTTTTTGTTTTGAAAAGATGGAAATGAAATGTGAAATGGATTGGTTGTTGTTATAAAAAAGGTGGGGAAGTTAGGTTTAACCGTTTTTGTTATGTGAAGAAGGGGTGGTTAGTTGGTTGGCATGAGGAATCATAAACTGCTCGTGCAACCTTTTTTTGTTTATTTATTTAATTGTTTTGTAACTGATTTCTAACAACATCACTTGTTCGGTTGCAACCTCTTTTTAGTTATTACCTTTTTTTTCCCTCTATCTGTTTCTGTTAATTTAGGTACTATAAGAGAGAGCACGGTGTAGGGTGCGTTTGACACACCCTTAGGTGTTTTCTTTGACCAATGGCGTCGTCATTCGCGCCATGCTGCATCGGTGTTGCTCGTCATTACTCTTCGTGGTTTTATTCACGATTTGTGTATAAAATACTAACATAATATTTTATGTATATGCATATGCTTCGGGCGGGGCGGGGATGGTGTGCCCCGTCCCCGCCCCAAACCCAATAAGAATCCCCGTTAAGGCCCCAAAACCCGCCCCAAAACTTAATAAGCATGCCCCGCCCCGTTCCAATAAGTTCGGGCTTCGGGTTTACCCGTCAGGTTCTAGGTTCTGATTTTTTTGCCATCCCTAGTTAGCATAGGAAAGGGTGGTTGGTAATATAAAACATACATAATGAGATTGGGGGACATCTAGAATGATCCTACCTTGGTAAGTTTGTTGCAACTCATTTGCAATTTGCATAGTTGTAACGGCCTTTTCATACAACCATCAATATGGATTATGGACAACCTTGTTGTATTTGGTACCCGAAATTGACCATTCAAGGATATTCTTTGCGTGACCCACTAATAATCTGCTCGACTAACGACTAACGGTTTATGACAACTCCACTCTTGCTCGACTGAAGACTTATGACAACATCGCTTTTATTCGACAGCGTCGGTTTAATAATAAAAAATAATAATTTAATAGAGATACGCGTTAAAATATTAATGAGCCGCGCAATAAAATTATTAGCTGCATGTAAGGATTTGAAAGGCATTATGGCATTAAGATTTCCAAGGTTTAGCCAAGGCTTAGCTCAGGACCCCACTACTCGTCGTATTTGGTTTGGTATTGCTACCGCGCATGACTTCGAGAGTCATGATGATATTACTGAGGCTATTGATTCTAGGAGGACTATAATGAGGGGATGACAGAAAAAAACAGAAAATAATAAAAGAAAAATGAAAAATAAAATGAAAATGAAAAATAAAATGAAAAGTCCATAACTTATTTAGATATAATTCATAACAATACTAACTCTTTTGTAGAAACACATTTTGTTGCCTCTTTTATGCATACTATAAAGTTTAGTTAAACTTGATATTAGCAAATTGAAACGCTAAATTCAATCAACAGTTTCGCATCATTCAATCCTGTGGTCATAACATCTTGTTCATAAACTCTTCAAAAGCTTCTTGAAACGCTAAATGAATTGCATTGCAAAATTCAATCAAGTAGAACTAATTTTCCTTATGATCATTGCGCTTAAGTCATTGTAAAGTAGTAGTATTTACATCGACAATCATTTTACATCGGAATTTCATATCATGTTATTTTAATTTTTACACTGTTTTATATTACCAGTAAAGCAATATAACACAATGGATTCAGAAACAAGTAAATAACGTTAACGGCTAATGTTATATGAATGCTGTAAACTACATTTTCTGGCCATAGATTATTGACCATCCCATCTGCTTGCGCCTACAAAGAATAAAAAATGACCAAACTCTTTATTTTCCGATGTATCTTAACAAGATTATACAAGAAATATAAGTTTTTGTTACATTGTGAATGTTAGGAGGATTTGGTCTTAATCATAAACATGATAATTAATTAGATGTAATGTTATCCGACTTCTCAAATGCTATGAACCAAAAGAAACTTATAACAGTCAAATGTATAAACAGAGTTGTTTGCCAAACTAAGATTGTACATTCAAGTATATGCTTTGCTTTAAACAAGATATCAAAATTCATAGTCACAACAAAGATAATTGATTACCTAATGCAAAGAGAGTGCAGCTTGACGGTCCTCAAGAGCATCTACTTTTCTAGTACTCATTAAAATGAATAGCACCCATTTTCCAAACAACAAAAGTTGTTGTAAACATAATGGTGCTGATCACGGTCACAGAAAGGATAATGAGAAACACATCCCAACCAACCGGTAGCTCAAATGTCAGACCCTTTTTCGGCATCCCACGTTTGCTGTCATCAAGCATGTTTGTAGGTGCTTCCGGAAGACCAGATCTTTTTCTCCCCGTAACTCTATCACTTTCTCTTAGAGCTTCCAGCACTGAGCTTCCAAGTTCTGCTTTTTTAACTGGCTTTGGTTCCGTGTCACGACTGCGGACTCTTGCTGCTTTTAATTTCTCTCTTGCTGTTAATTTTGATCTTTTTGGGATAGCATCATTACTGGTCACGTCTTGTTTTGGTTCAGAGGCAGAAATGGACCCATTAGAAGGTTCAGGGGTCTTTTTTATGGGGTCAGTTTCTGAAGTCTTGTCGGTGGTTTCTGTAGCAAGGCGATCACCGTTTGCAACTAAAAGGGGTCTTCTATTTCTTGTATGCGTTGGTTTATTGACAACAAGGGTTCTAGAAGGGGATGAGAAATGGGCAGATTTTAGTATTAAAGCTCCTATGCACTGTCTCGGGACATTTTGATGATTAGCCTGCGTTTTTAACAAGATATTAAATGCTACGTTAACAAAAGTTCTCTTCAACATGATATAGCAATTATAGTCATAGAGGCTAATCCGAGTTGGGACGAGTTCAAACTTTAGATTCAGTCATCACAAATAAGCAACACACCCGCGACTCATGGAAATCTAACCCTTAACCTTCTACCTTATCCGTAAGTTCAAGCACCATAAGTTGTTGAACTAAACTAATGGACCCTATCTTATCATTGGTTCTAATTTCTATCCAGTCCATACAATCCATGATATAAAATTATAAATCAATGTTTCAAAGGTCATAATCCAGTATTATTACTCAATCTGAATTTAAATGAGAAATTATCAAACTGATACATGGATAAGTAGGAACAGTAACACGGGAATGAAAAGCAGATGTATAATATTATGATAACATACCGTGGAAGTGAAGGTGGCAAACGAATTCAATGAAACAACCATTGGATTAAAGTTTGAATTTTCTCGTTCCAACCATTTAACCAGAAAGATTGAGAGAAAAAAAGAGTGACAAAATAAATCTGTGGCGCTAAAGTCATCCAACCACACTCCTGTTTTTCAAGTCATATAATCCAACCCCATACTGTCCCCATACTTTGGGTAAATTGCAATTTCAGTCCACAAGTTTACAAGATACTTCTTTATACTTGTAAGTTTTTACAGACCAGTTCTCATAAAAATGTAAAATTGCTTGGTTATCTGCAGCTTTAATTACCCATTTCTATAAATTGTTGAGCATCACAAGAAAATTCTTGAGATTACACATCAGTTATCCAAACTGCCTCTATCAAAACAAAGAAACAAGTATTCTGATTGATTAATACCTTCCTTTGTTTGCATTTGCTATAACTTTATGTATAAAAGACCGGAATGGCAAACGCTTAGGATACCTAACTGATGCTATCTTGTTATCAATTTGTAGCCAAACAAAATTTCCAGATTAAAAAGATACAAGAAAAAAATATGATTTTGAGTAGATCAAAATTTGTATACAAATTCCACATATTGTGAAAATATCTCATCTTCTATGTTAGTTTATCTTCCATCTCCTAACAAGTTCACAGTATCACTCAAAAGACTAGTTTAAGATTGGACTGATTGCAGCTTTAAAATCTTCATAAAATCTCTGCTCTGAAAACCTATTAGCTCGCCTTCTCCCTGCTTCAGCCATCTCATGTTTCTCGGATTCTGACATTTGCAAAATCTTTAAAATCGCATCTGCAAATTCTTCAACAGTTTGTGCAAGAAAGCCAGTTTGCTTTCCTTCTTCTGGTAAAACAATGTCCATCTTCGGGCCAGCTGAGTTATGAGCTGATAAGGGTCCAAAAAAGGCCGTTTAGATATTGAAAACTGGCTCGAGATAAATACAAAAGTAATCACCAAGATATATATGGAGTTACCAATGGGTATAGCTCCAGCAGCCATGTACTCTACAACACTAATGCCAAAATGTTCGTCTATCATGGAATGAATCCCTGCAGTTGCACCACCCAATAGCTTCACCAAGTCCCTGCATTGAAAAAAAGGTCAAAATTTGGTAACTTATTTAGAAGTGACCTTTTTGACCCATTTCCGGTTAAATTTTACAGAATATGGGTCAACGTACCGAGCTAACTTAAAAAGAGACAGGTCAGAAGTCATCTTTTTTTGTTATCTAAAGTATATTCAAATTTACAAAAACCTACTTAATCGCTTTTTGTTAGCAGATGAGTTGGATTATTGTTGTAATTATATAGTTCTTGTAATCCTATTAACCACATTAAATATTTATAAGAATGAAAAAGCAAAATATAAGTGACGCTAGATAGGCCCGAACCGAATAATTTTGACCCATTTCCCAGCCCGCTGTCCCTACCATTTTGCAAATTCAAGTGATATATGAGAACAACAACATTATTGGATACTAAGTCAAGTGATACAGACCTGTAGGTCACATTCTTGTAGAACTCTACATCATCTTCTACCTTCAATTCAATAGCCAAGTCTTTCAAGCTCTGCAATCTTGCTTCATCAGCATCGTTTCTACAGCTACCAACGAATTGGAGTTTGGGTCTAGGAACATCTGAATTTAGTTTCTTAATAGAAAGGGCAAAAGCCTGAAGCTGAAGAGAATGTGCCTGACATAAAATTTCAAATCGAATAATGAGAGACTGGCTCATAAAGATGTTGTGAGTTAATGAAGATAAGGAAAAATGCACACCTTCTCTGGTCGGAATTGTGCCACTGAGATGATTTTAGGAGGCGTTGATTCTCTTTCCAGAGGAAGTGCCTGTTAGAGTTTAATCAGATTTGGGTACCTTGAACACACAAACATAAACGAAAAAAAATACTCATCTCGAAAACCAAGGCTATTCAGAAGTTACGTAACTGTCATGTAGATTTGGATGAAATTTTCGTAATACATTCGGTAAATAATTAGCTTATATAACAATGTCATAATACTAAAACAGCGATAATTTATTTTAGTACTCAAAATTACGATAATATGCTCAAAACTATAGTTTTCTACTTCTGTCCTGTTTTTATACAACATAAGCACAAGTCACAAGTTACGTAAATGCTGCATCAAGGAAGCCACCACAGGCATATCTACCGACAAACTTATATTTCACAGCTGTATCCATTACATCATTGCACTAATACAAGAGAGCAAGGGGAGAACCAATTTGATATTATACATGTTGAGTATTGTTGATGTTTTTTTTAATTAAGGTAATAGATTAAAACTGGAAGGAGAAAGACATAATTCATATAACTTTGATACTCTAATAATTTAACTAAAAAGTGAGTTCAAGTACAATGATGGTTTTACCAAAATTTACTATCAAAGAGTGATATGTGAACACCCGTAATTCTATAAGTTCAGAATTAGTGACTCAGAAATAGAGCATAAGGGATTAAGGGGAGAACCATCAATTCTCATTGCAAAACTAAGTAGAATGGCTAATAATTAATAAGAGAAAAAACCTGCAATCCAGTTGTATCACAAGGAGGATACACTCGTTTAATTCGATCGGGAATTCCCCAAAGCTTCTCAATATGTGACTGTGTCCATGAAGAATTTACCATAGCAAGATTTGCACAAGAACCAACAAATCCATACATCCAGCTAAAGAAGGTGTAATACACAAGTTTGAGCCGTGATAGCAGAACACTGTCATGAAATTTATTGTTTGTCTTTCTAGATTAGCCAAACAATTACGTAAAACTAGCATTGTAATTTGTAATAAATCGAAAATGAAAAATTAAGCAACACACCTGTTAGCAACAAAGGCATCATTATTATACATGGAGCTCCGTGAATGAACCCTTGAGAGCATGTCTAAGCTGATTGTCGGGTAGTGTGTGTAGCAAATGACCTTACACCCGAAAAGCCGGGCAAGCGGATAAGTGAAGGCATATCCACTAGTATCCAAATAGTACAACGGAACAAATTTGTTCAAGGCTTCCCATGCAAGGTACACCGAACCTAAACTTTGACCAATCATAGTAAACCGAGGATAAGTCTTTTCTTCTATCCATTTCCTTTTATGTAAATGCACAACCTATTAGAAACAAGGTAGCTTCATCACTAACTTTGCTTAGCAGATAACCAATTCAACGAAACAACATCCACAAATCACTATCACATACGAGTAACATATATGATATATCCATCACATTCTACTATAAAACTTAAAACATTATCAATCCTGTTCACTTGAAGTACGATAATTCACATCAATTTGTTATCTAGTCATTGCAATTCAGCAGCTAGAGTCTACTAAAGTGAATATTCGGAATGACGAAACACAAATATAGGCATTAGATTAGAGATCTAAGATCACCATTCATGTTTGCTTAAAGTACGATAAATCACTTACATATGCAATATGAATACTTCGTGATTCAGCAGCTGTGGTCAACTAAAGTCAACTTTCAGACTCACAAAACATGAATTTAGGCATCTATACTATATTATTAACAATCTATATCCCCAACCTAATTCCAATCTTAAAACTAATCCAAACCTACCAAATATCACCCTATTTTTCCAACCGAATAAGAATGTGATACGTCACTACCCCTCCCCTCTTTTCACCAATAGAAATCACCAAAAAAAGTGAAAAACCCGCCGAAACTATTTGTCCCACCCCTTTGCATAAGATATACAATATCATCAATCCTATTTGCTTAAAGTACAATAATTCACTAGTTTATCTCAATTTGGCTTTGTGATTCAGCAGCCAAGGCTTACTATAGTAAATCCTGTTTGCTTGAATTTTGGCTTTCAATCAGATAATTAATAGCATGAACAATCACGTTCACTTAAAGCACAAAAATTCACCTAATTGCTAAATGTATACCAAAATTCAGTAGCTATGCTTTACTAGAATCAAATTTCACAATCACAAAACAAGTATTTATTCATTAAATCACATATTTACAATTTTATATCATAAAAATTCACTTAAAATCTGCTAAACATATACTCTAATCAACTACTTCAACAGCTAGGGTTTACTACCTCAAATTTATAACTCATAATAACAAAAGACGATAATTCGCTTCAATTCGTCTTTGTGATTCAGCAGCTACAATTCCTATATTCAATTTCTAATATCACGAAACTTAATCTAAACATTTAATCAGATAGTATCTAATTCAATATCATCAATCGCAACAACTCACCTAAATTTACCACAGCTACTTTTCTTAATCACAAAACAAGCATTTATTCACTTAAACTTGCTAAACGTGTAGGACCTACTAGAGTAAATCTCACAGCACAAAACACAATTCTAGACGTTTATTCAGATATTTCATAACATCCATCCTGTTTGCTTAAGGGAAGAGATCTAGTGAGAAGAAAATTTGACATGAGAAGAAATTTCAGCCACACATTTCAAATGAGAGGGAGAAATTTAAGGGGAGATGCATCTAAGTTTGTTGGTGCATCTGAAATGTGCGGTTGTGGTTTCTTCCCACCCTTCTCATTTCAATTTTGTTTCTCATTTGAGCATAACAATTCACTTAAATTTGCTAAATATACACTACAGTCTACAATTCAGCTTGAAGCCGGGCATATTGGCCCGCCAGTTATCAACGTCATTTGCGAAAACTGCAATTCGTAACCTAAGGCTTACTACTAATTGCTTTTTCACAATCATAAACTAACCAGAGTCAATTTCACAGCCACGAAACACGAACTTACGCGTTTACGACAATTCACTAAAAAATTTCCTAAAACTACACTGCAATTCAGCTTGCGGAAAGGCGTGTGGATCAACGTCATTATCAGTTATCAACGTGATTCGCGAATAACGCGATCCATAACCTAAGGTTTACTACAGTCAATTCTCACAATTATAAACTAAACATTTATTCATTCAATCAGAAATTAATATCAAAAACCTAAACAACCTTAGGAGGCGAAATCAATTCGACACCGAACCGATCAACGGCGCGCCGGGCTAGACTCTCCGGAGTGGCATCATGATCACCGGTGTAAACAACGCAAGGAAGATCAGGTGTGAGGTCTTGAACGGCTTTAACAGCACACCATAAGACACGCTCACCGCCGCCGCCGTCGTTGGTGAAGGGATGGAAGATCCCGACGGCTTTGGTTTTGGAGGTTAGTGTTATGTGGAGGATTAGTTTAACTGTTTGAGATATCAGGATGATTAGTAGAATTGTAAGGATCATTGTTATGATGATCATCATTTTGATATTATTTTTGAATTGGATGTTTGGGTTTTGCTTATTAAAGAGATACTATTGTATTGTATTTTGAGAGGTGGTGTTTTAAAACCCGGTTCGAGTCGGCTGGTTGAACTTGCTAGCGGGTTTGCATTAAATGTATAACTACTTTAAATATGTAAAGAATTGCTGTATTAAATGCACTTAACCATTGCCGAGCTAAACGGAAAGAAATGGGGGATTAGGGGCAAAAAGTGGAAAGTGAGAACCTGTGAAATTGAGATTAACAAACCAAGTTGGTTGCGGGTAAGTTTGGCGAAATATAGCCGTTAGTAGTTAACAGTAAGTTGTTGTTTGTTTTATAAATTTTTTTGATAATATTAGTTGTAATATAAATGGTTAAATGAGTAAGGATCAAATGAGAAGGATCCTTAAAATAAGAAGGATGAGAAATAACTATAACTACACATTAGAGATGCATCAATTTGAATTAGATGCATCCCTAATCTTTTAGATGCATCATTATATATTTTCTAGCTAAAAATTAAATGCATATACATATATTAGATCAACTTCATCAAGTTAGACGAATCATATGTATTTTTCATCCTCTGCGGGTCAAATTTGTTAATAGTACTACTTTGCATCGTTTTCACTTCAAAATCACTTACGAAACTAATTGTGGTGCATCTAAATGAATAGAGATGCATCTAATTCAAGTCGATGCATCTCAAATATATCATTATAGTCATTTCTCATTCTTCTCATTTTAATATTTCTTTTCACTGGATCCTTCCTCATGGTTAAATAACGTAAATAGACATATAAAAAATAAAATAAAATAAAGACCCGTTACAAAAGTAATAATGTTAATGTTTTGATACAACCATTGTTTTACCTATATATATATAAACAAGGTGTAAAGGCCCACGCTTCGCGGCGGGAATTTTGAATACAAAATTATTGATCTTCGTTGCGAGCCGTCGCGAAGCGCAAAGGCCTAACTCTGTAGCGAATCAATGACCTAAGGACTACTTTTGAAAATTTCATTTTCAATTTTGTTACAAAAATTGTATGTAAGCGTTTTGTTGCAAAGTTAGTCATGAAGGACTGACTTTGCAATGGACCTGTTACATGATGGACCAAATACATGAAATATGTGTTGTTTTTTTTAAAGGGTCTGACAGCAACAAAAATAAGCTTGCCCCTAGCAATCCCCATAATAATATTTTATTTATGAGCCAAAATTTAGCATGTTACATATTATTCTATTCTTACACCCATTATTCAACTGTTTATCTAGTGGTAATTATTGGACCCCAATGTATATATCCCGAAAGAAAAACTAATTTTTTATTAATGAAGTTATATTTTAATGGTTTGTTTTATGACATCGTCTCTTCCGCTATAATATATATAGGTAATATTATGTATCTATAGTACTAGTGACTAATATTAATACATTAAAGACGTAGTATGTTTCAATAAAAAGAAGTTAAAAACATAAGGTATATGTATATATTTCTTCATCGACAATAACTACACAGGTATATAAATAAAACGAAGATATTAAACTTTGACAAAGCAAGTAAAGTCTTTACCAAACTCTTATAACGACATACTCATTAACTAATAGGTGGGGGCAGTATACTAAATCTCATTAACAGATGCTACTTCAATTTTATCAACGCTGAAGGGCATTTGAAAAATGAACATTTTAACCAAATCTTAAATGTTAAATACTTGTTACTAAACAAGCTTTTAAATCTTAACGCTAAACGCTCTAAAATGCTCTAAAACCCTTGTTTCCAAACACAACCATGTCACTTTAATAATTTGTTACCTTGTTACCATATCAAGAGTTTAAATTTTTGGTTTTGTGCCATTAAATAGTATTGTGAATTATGGAGTACGTCTATAACATGTTTAAAATTTGAACATATTTTCGTTAGATTGTATGTTTGGTATTAGATTTTGTACATTTTATGAGTTTAGTATTAAATTTGATGGGTTTTAGAGGTCTTTGGTTAGGTGAATTATGGTAATTCTTTTGTGGAGAAAACTGGTTAGACATGACGGTTTAACCGCTGATAGTTGATCAAAAATCGATTTTTAAAAATTTCAATTCTTTAATCTTATGTGCAGGTTTACAAATCTCAAATTATGTTTAAAAATTTCAATTCTTTTTTTGAAACTCGTAATAATTATGAAGATTTTAGTTGAAATTCTCTTAAAAGAAGATGTTATGCGTATCACTAAAAGCATTACAATTTATATTTTGGTGCATTGCACCGATAACCTATTATATTCGAAATTTTGTAAAATTTTTGTAATTTTGTAAATATTTTGTAATAATTTCGGTGCATTGCACCGATAACCTATTATATCAAAATTTAATCATGTGACGACTTTTGAACAATGTCAAGTTAGAAGACTTATAAATTGGTTCAAAACGTGCAAAACTCTATCTTTTGTCAAGTGGTATTTATAGATTACGGATGCTTCTTAATGTGGCTGTCTGTTTGAGTCTTAGCTGCGATTCTGCGATAAGAGTGAGATTCATGTAATGCAGTGAGTTTGTATATTTTTTCAAGTCAAGGTTCTGTACCGACTATGGATTTAAAGAAAAGTGTTGTGCAAATCACTTTAGCTGGATTATATGTCAACTATCGATTTAGAAGAGCTTAAAAGATGTCCCTTCGGGGACATCCGATAAAATTGGAACGATACAGAGAAGATTAGCATGGCCCCTGCGCAAGGATGACACGCACAAATCGAGAAATGGTCCAAAAAAAAAAGAAGAGCTTAAAAGATGACTGAAAACATGCATAGCTTGGCCACAAAGCAGAATTGGATAACCAATTAATAAAACAAAAAAGAATCAACTAAATTTAAATACAAGTATCAATCATGATCTCGGCTAAATTTTTCCAGCAAACCTGTGTAATGACTACATTTTCGTAGATCAGGATATTCACACCATAACGTGTCACTGTAATTCATATAATCAGTGCAAGTTCCTCTTTCACCACCATTCACTAATCACCAAATAATCATTAAGACCCCTTGACGGGATTCAGAATGGAGGAGGCATTGGGGGCATTCCCGATCCACCCATAGGAGGTGGTGGAGGTGGCGGATTAAATCCTCCATCCGTAGGAGGAGGTGGAGCAAATCCTTCGCCCATAGGAGGTGGAGGAGGTGGCGGATTAAATCCTCCATCCATAGGAGGGGGTGGAGCAAATCCTTCGCCCATATGAGGTGGCGGATTAAATCCTCCACCCATAGGAGGCGGAGGAGCAAACCCTCCACCCATAGGAGGTGGTGCAGGTAATGCAAGAGGCAGTAGTTGAGCATACATGTTCTGCAAAGTAACCAAAGCATGATCGTCATGATGTGTCTAAAATACTTGATTTGTATGACATGTAAAAGTGAAAGAAAGACGTACATGCTGCTTTACTGCATCCTGTTCTTCATTCTCCTTGGCCTTAGTTTTCATTTTTGCTTCTATGTTGTCCTTTTCTAGTTCATCAACTTTGGTCGTATATTCACGGATGACCTGAAAAAGTTCAAATGAAGAAAGATAAGAAGCTGATCACTTATTGAGCCAAGTAAAAAAACGAATGAGAAGAAAAAAGGAATGTGGTTAAATTACCTGACAAAAATATGGCACGGCAAAATCCAGCATATTGTTCAAACAGACAAGCTCAAAAACAACATCAGGTCTAATTAAATCATAGCAGACATATAGACAAGCAGCAAAGCATTCCTTCTTTCCCTGTAAACACAATGCAACAGTAACTTTACCAAGGGGTCCATTCAAACATCAAATGTATCTTTTGCATAAAAACTGTAAAAATCACTAGAAAGGAAAAGTATTTACTTCGTCAATGAAATACTCAAGCAACTCTTCTGCTAGCTCACGGTCGCCAGATTGTGAGGCAGTCTCCATGGCGTCTTTGTAAACCTTGTCTTTCTTAGACAATGCAATAGACTGCTTCCATCTGCCTGCCTTTTTGTAAATATACGCAGCCACGCGTCTCATCTCAAGAAGCTCGTGTTTCTCAATCTGCAACAACATGAACAATGTATAACATAACAATAGACTTGATTGGAAACAAACGCTTCACAGGTACAAACTTACCTTCTGTGCGAGGCCAATCTGGTCAAAGTTATCATACAGATCAATAGATTCACGCAATCTATCATAGTCTTCCTCATCAACATATATCTCATTCAATGCCTCATTTACAGCAGATAAATTGTTGCTCTGAACCGCCACCATATATGGTTTCACACGAAGAAGGTAGCCCGCCTGTAATTCGTACCAGATGAATTTCATCATACATGATTGTACCAGTTGGAATGATGTGCATAAAAGAAAGAGCAAAAAGCTAACTGTAGTTGTAGCCTTTAGCTTTATGAGAAACCATTAAAATTGTATCAAAAAAAAAAAAAAAAAAAAAAAAAAAAAAAAAAAAACTCGAACTTAAAAGGAAAAAGGGGTATCTTTTTCTTAAAAGCGGAGATTCATATAAGTATATATGTTTAGGGAATTTTACAGATAGAATATAATTATATATAAAGCTAAAGTCAAGTGTTGGTGTCTAGAGTACACCTGGTTTTTACTCTATCATAAAAATAAATAAATAAAATAGCCATAGTTATGTGCAAACCTTGCGCATAATGTCTACCACACGTGTATGGTCAACACGTAGTGCAAGGACATTAAGAACATCATTGATAAGATCAGGATGCTCTCGCAAGTAGAAGTGAACAGCCTTGTAATAAAGCTCAACATTGGCCACTTTAACTGCAATATCTTTAAACTGCATATGATCCCAAGCCTCGGGAGAATGATTCATGACAGTTGAGGCAGCATTATCAAACTCATCATACTGAATATATAAATAGGTAACTTCCTTCCAGTGCTGCTGTTCATTACAAGCTCGGATCAGCTTTGGAATGTTAAGACGAGTTGAAAAGAGTTTGATATGCTCCATCAGCTTTTCATGACGGTATCTAGCATAAAGGACTCCTAATTCAGTGAAGATGCCCATGTGAGCACGTTCCAATCCTAGACCACTCTCCATAAGAGAAATAAGCTCACTGAAACATCCTCTATTTTGATAATACTCGCTGACCTCTTCCAGATCATCCACCTGCAAATTTTATAAAGAACTTTCCGCATTAATTAAGAACTAAAAAACCGTAAAAAATAAAGGTGGCAATTTCGACCCAATTATTTATGACAGCGGATTATGTTTTTTAAAAGAAGGTAAAACGAAGGTAGATAAAAGAAGCTAGGACAAACGGTGGAAGGTCACCACAAAACTAAAACGATTTGAAAAAATGTGTTTCAAGTGACCCAACTCGTACCCGATTACTTTGCCACCTCACATAAAGACCATTCATTAAAAAACTTTTAAACATGGAGAAACATATTTCTACAAGTTCAAACTGGGTCACAACATTAGATAGTAAGCCAATATATAAACAGCATCAGCAATCCATTAGGTAACAAAAGATTACATAATATTATTACCTGTACAATGATATTCAGACCACATATCTGTGCCAAGCGAAACTCCTCAGCATCAACACAGGCAAAGCAAACTTCTTTCCATGTCTTTGCAGTATTTGCCTTACGAGCAGCATCAACAGCACCTTGAAACTGTTGCAGCCTAACAAGCGTGACCGCAAGCTTAGCCCAGTTAGATATGAAAGCATATATTATCTTTGCAGCTTCATACAATGATTCATCAAACAAACAATCACCAACATTATGAAGGTTAGCTACGTTTGGCATGAGAATGAACTCCTCAATATCACTTAGAGTGTCAATCTTTGCATATGCATAAATAAGCTCACTATCCACTTTAGGCTCTTTCGTCTTCTGCCTAACCATCAACAAATACTTAACCAAATCATGATAACACTCGTTATCCTCAGCAGCACGAATAACATCCAAGAAATGAGTAGCATCTTCAGCATGCATGAATGACTCTATTGCATCGCTCACTAATCCAAACCTAAGCTGAGCTTTCGCCACCTGACTCCATACAGTATCTTCCTCAACATGGTATGCAAACTCCACAGCCCGTGGAATACTTTGAATATTATCCAACAATACATTGACTGCTTGAGCATGCAAGTTAAATTTCTTGAATATAGCAAATGCTTCTTCATATAATTGTACTTCTACTGCAACCTCTCCGACAGCAGGCCCGTCAAAGTTATCTAATCTGTTAATGTAATCCATAACTCGGGATGGATCAGCCTTAATGGCTGTCAATATAAGCAGGTTTTGCAGATTAAAGTTACCACTAAAATCAGATTTTTGAAGAACAATCTTTTCTAGAAGCTCAATTAGTTCATGAGGAAGATCAGCAGTCATAAAAGCTTTAACAGCAGCAGAAACCTGTTCAGGGCTTTTGCTACCAGGTAAAGCAGTTGAGACAACTTGATCAATGAGTTGTCTTCTGTATTCATTTTCGGGGTTAAGAACCTTCTCCCAGAGATCACCATCCATTCTCTCAACAACATATCTAGAGAAAACTTAAGTATTAGTAAAAAATATTTAAAAACGTTACTTATAAATTTGTATATGAGAACATGAGCTTACTTGGCTTGCAACTTAAAGAGAGAATTCTTGCTTGTTACATTGATAAGTTCTTCATCACATTGCCCTTTAGTGTATGCAAAAACTGCTAGTGTGGGATCACGGTTCTCGCAGTACTTCCCAACAACACGTGGATCGTAATACGGATTAGTTTCGAGGAAGTGTTGAGGATTTTTATTGCTGTCTATGATAATTTTACCCAAAGCATTGTGCACATGGACATCCTGGCTCCCTTCACTCACAAGATGTTCCAAAAACTGAGTAAGCAACCAAAGTCGGTTCCTGATAGAAACAAGCAAAAGATAAATAGAATGAACATATAAAATTAAAAGGATTAAGTGAATTACTAAACAAACCTCTTTTCACACTCTTCCACAAGAGGCTCAATTGGAAGCAAAGAACGGACAGATATAATCAATCCTTTAATGAAATCCTCAGGGCACTCATCATCTAGAAGCTGTCCAACAACTAAAGGCGCGTTCCCTGGGTTGACCTTTTGAACATAACCTTCGATATACCGCAGCATGTTGTTGGTATAAAGGTAGTGAGTGAGGTCACGGACAAAGCCAAAGCGGTCACACACATTAATTAACGGCCTTGCATCAGGAAGCTTAGCTTCCATTAGAAGGTTCTTGGTTTTTTCAGCATCATAGAAATTTGATTCTCTTGTTACACGCTCGACCTCCTTAATCTGTCCTGTTTTGGCAGCTGCCTCAATGTACTTGAAGTGGATTTCAGGATCCTCGCTACAATAACATGCACAACTCAGTGTGAGAAAAATAAAATGACACGAGGCAGTAACACATCATAAGTAACCCAAATTACCTGGAGCTCAAATACGATCCCAAGAAGAAATAAATGCCTTCATAGGATTTGAATTGCTCAAATAGTTGAACGCAAGCATCAACACCCAGCTGCTCGCAATATTCTTTGGCAACCTACACTCACAAATTCAGCAAAGTGAATAATAAAGAATTATTTAGACCCATTTTCTTATGAACGGGTAGATTTGGGGAATGTTTTATCATAGACGGGTCAAGCAGGCCAAATCAGAAAACTTAACTAAAAATGAAATGGCTCAAGAGTCTCTGAAAGATTCATTAATGCATACAACCTCCAAAATTGCTAAGATGAAACCGGAAGATAAATGTTCAGATCGAATGAACTTTACCTGCACTATAATCTGAAGGTTTCCTCTCACATTGACCATCAAAAGATCTCTCATGCACTCTAATGCCCATTTCTGAGATAGTGTTCCAAAGAATTCTACCAGAGACTGAAAACAGAAGATAATCAGCTACAAATAAGTTAAATATATTAAGGTGAAGTACACAAAGATCACTAATTCAAAGAATGAAAGACCTGCGGCTCCATTGCATGAGTGTTCACAATGACACGTTTGATATCCGGCAATTCACTGTAGTGCTGCAAAGTAAAATAGAAGTGTTAGTAATGAAAATGACAAAACTCCACAGAGAAAACAAGTTCTTGGATATTAACCAACCTGAAGGGCTCGAACATAGAGACCTGCTTTCTCACATAGTTGCGCGATACGAGCCCGGTCATAGTGGCTGAACATGCCATTTGCTAACATGGCATCAGCAACGTTAGGGAAGGTTACTAGGTTTACTTCAAGAACCTTTGTTTGCAGGTGAGCATGTTCTGGTATATTGGGCTTTAGGACGTCCAAGAGGAAGGCTGTTGCCTCACGTATCAAGTTCCTCTGAAGAGATGAAATGAAAGAAAACATTGTAAATTGATTATATTATAGGATCTAACCAATTGCATGTTTCACGGACCGTGAGATCAAACGAGTAGTCATGAAAATCAGAGACATAGTAAATAATTTAGGCATTTTAATGATGACATGTCACTAATACGATGATCAGACCTGAAGGAAAAGATCTGTTATTGTGTTGTAATCAACTGGACAACCTCCCTCCATTTGAGCCATCATTAAAGCAAAATTAACAGCTCCCTGTGAACAGAAAACAAGGTTAGTAAAATTACAGATAATGTTTCCCGCATATTTTTGACATATATATGTCAACTGGTTAAAACTAAAAAAAACTGTTATTTACTAATAAGGTTAAGTACCTGTGGATCTGAACGAAGAATGGTTTGCAAAAGAAACAAATAGTCAGGTGCATATCCAACCTGCACCAATTCAGGTGTTATTTCACAATGACTTGTTGTAAATTAACACTAAAGATCTATTAAAAAATGTTGGACCTACCTGCTTCGAATAAATCAAGATTTTATCAAACTCCCTGCGCTCGGCAAAAGCTGCAACAACTTTTGGGGTGGCTCTCGCTTTCATGTAGATATTTAATGCAAGATCAATATCCAGTGTCTATAAGAAAAGGAAAAAAAAAAAAAAATAGATGTGATATATAAACTATATACAGCACGAGAATATGAAAACTTTAAAACTTCTTTCAACCTTCACGAGGTCTCCAAGCTCCTCACTACATTCCAATTTGTCTTCAGCCAACCAGTTCTCCAAAAGATTCTTCTTATTCTGATTGACAACTATGCGAGATAGTTCCAGTGTTTCAAATGCATTGAGCTTCCCATTGAACACAAGGGTCCCAAAATACTGCAACAACGGTGGTGTCTGTCCAGCTTGTACAGGTACACTCTGCAATAATATACATATAGTTATTAAGTTCAAACAATGATACAAATTCTAATCAAGTAAATATCTCTTAGAGGTAACAACTAGATTGTTGATTCAGTGATACATTTGCGGTTAATGTAGTGGATACCTGAAATTTGGCAATTATCTCTGGGGTACGGAGAATGCCTTGAGGAGATTCTGCAGCAAGCTCAGCAGCCTCTTTGTACTTTGTTTGAGCAAACAACTCTTGGAAACGTTGTACAACCTGAATAAATTTAATATTATTTAAAAAACACTACTGGAAATAAAATTGAATGCTAATCGTAATCATCTTATGATCCTACATCCATCTATACTTCTATACTTCTATATCTATACTACTATATAAAGCATTTAAGTTGTGGGCTCCACCAAAACTTAAGATAAGGAGCTCCAATTAAAGAGTGACATGTGTCACTTTTCAACTAAGAAATCACCTTTATTTTTAAATTGAAATATCTTTTGATCTATTTATTTTTTTAATGATCTAATTTCACCATATTTTCTAAAATTTTGTGCTCTTTAATTCAACATCCATTTTGATATAGTTTTGATAGGTTTTCAGTTTTTACATTTTTAATAGGTTATTTTGATTGTAACGAATTCCTAAGCGGGTACGGAATTGTGGGAGAGTTGGATTAACAATTCATTCATTATATTTTATATTATAACTATATTTTTTTCGCCGCCGCTGTGCGCGGGTATCCAACTAGTATTATTAAATTGCAGATGCAACCTTCCCACAGATATCTGAATAAGCTAATTCTATAATATTCACCAGTTTACAAATACACAAATAACGTTTCTGTATTTTAATTGCAACCCATACATGGTTTCCTGATAATGTTTCTATATGACAAATGATGCTAACGTATCAAGACTAGACAAACTGTGAACGGGGTGGAGTGTGAAAGTAGAAATAATGTTGTAGAACGAGGTAGCTTAATAGCTTATGATGTTTTCCTGTGGAGAGGCATGGCCTATTAAAATTCAGATGCCAAACCAATACTCCAAACTAGTTACTGAACTTTATCAACATGAGAAGATTTTGCAATTGTAGTTGTCTCATCAATTTTTTATTTCAACTGACAGGCATAACGAAAAGAAACTCACCAAATTCTCTGCACCAGGTAGGTTTCCTCTTTTTGCGAGACTGAGAGCAAGCTCCAGGTTGTTTAACTGCACTGATGCATCAAGTTAGGAATATAAAATAAAGAGATGGCATGTTGATCACGCGAAAAAGTAACTTTAAGAACTTACTTGTCCGCTGACAAAAGGCACAATTGCTGGCTCATTTACAGTGGCAAGTAAGACCTGACCACGTCTGTTGACAGCATAAAATCCCCCAATTGAGGAAGCTTCACATGTCAGAAAAATAGGGTCTGAACTAATTCTATTCCTATAAATTGCAGTTGCTGTTTCAAGATCATATACGAATAGAAGCCCACTCTTGGTGATTACATTAACCAAACCATACTTGTGAGAAATCTGTATATTCAAAAATAAGTATGCATAAAATAATCTAAATATTAATAAAAACAAGTGATTCAGTAACAAGTATATATAGAAAATGAAGTACCTGCATGCCAACTGGAAAATCGTCTGCAAAATCTGGAGGGAAGAAAAGGTCTGTTTGTTTCTTGGTAAAAGAAGGCTTTCCTGTATTATATTTGCAATAGAAAAAGTGAAACATTAGAGATATGCCTATGACGACGCAAAAAGGAAGAAACAAGTTAACTGTATATGTCTACAGGTTATTTTCAACTGCAATATTACATCTTCTAAAAGTATATATTTGAATAGCATTAGCCACGTACCAAGCCTATGAGGCCTTTGTAGTTCAAATACAATGTTTTTTCTATTCAGGATGAGCATAGAAAAGACTCAGAGAAAAAACATATGCCAATGTACGTAGAGAAATGATAAACAGCTGAGAGAGAAGAATAAAACCTGGCCGGGCACCAAGCTCAATGACATGCAGCTTCGATGTAACATTTCCAGCATTAAAGCTTTTGGTTGCAAAACAAATTAGAGTAGAAGGATTCTCATTGCCAGGGACCTGTTTAAAATGTATAAAGATATAATCACTTTTATGCCACTAGCAAAAAATTATATTTTCTTGAGTTACACTATTAAGGGAAAGATGACTACTTTGTAAGAGGCAAACGATGCTGCATGTGCTTCAAGAGCTTGACTTCGCTGCTGATCAACAGAATATAGCTGCATATTTCCTTTGACTAGTTGAGGTCTCTGCCAAAATAAAAAATCAGCTTTAAAAAACTAAAAAATAAAACAACGAACCAATGCACATCGTGATCAACATTGCATTAACCAATAAAAGTTAAAAGAAAACATATAAATAATTTAGAGGTGGCAATTTTGAAACATTTTCCCTAGCAGTAGAATCTGTAAAACAGATCAACTAGGTCGAAAGTATCCCAAAGAGAATAAATTAGATCTGCATAAACAAACTGAAGTTCTTGCAAGAACAGGCACCATAAAAGGATAACAAGGATATGACACAATACCAAGAATCAATACATGATATACTGCTAAACACTTATATAAGTTTTAAAACATGTACAAAGGCCATGAAAACAAAAAGAAAATCCAGTGTGGTCCATACACAATTGGTTACTTTTCGATTATCTATAATTTTAAAAAAGCTTCTGAGAGCCTCCTCCCATACGATCGACGAGCTTTTCTTAATTCTTTCAAACCTATAACATTGACCAATTGAAGTTCTAATTAACCAGCTACTCCTATAAGCAGACGCACACAAGCATCCACCTATATATCCGCACATTCAAACATGCATACAGCATAAAATTCAGCCCATGGAAGTTCTAACTTCAGTTAGAAATAAGCACTTGCAGAAACTACAGTAAACCACTAAATGAAATATAACAACCAATGATAGGAAAGCTGTATATAATCAAGTAATTATAGACCTTAAAAAAACCACCAGCACCATATTAGCTTAACAATGAAAACGAAGCAACACAAGCTAGTGTGAACTAACTAAGCTTTTTGCAATGCAATGCTAACAAGTGGCCACCTGTACTAGGAAAAATGAATTACACAAGGATCACTGGATCATAAGTTAATGTTGAGTTTGGTATCCGAATTACGTTAGGATAAAATCATAAAAAGAACTTTAAGAATGTTCACTTAAGTAAAGAGTAGCAACAAACCTCTGCTGAGCCAGGGGAAATTCCAATCAACACTAGCCATTTCTCGGATGGATCGCATCTGTAATTAATAATCTGATTGTTTGATAAACTGCCTGTTCTATCAAACATCTTCACAGGTTCAGAATCATCTATAAGAAAAATGAGTAAACATCGATTTCAGAAAATATGGCCTTGTGTTTACATGCCAAAAGACATAAAGAAGGCAATGTACCATCAAGTGACCAATGATACACTGATGTCTGGGTTACTATGCCCAACGTCTTAGGGCTAACCCACTTCCAAAACACAACCTGAAGAGGAAATGTGATTTAAGTCAAATAAACATCAAATTTTAGCAAACAAAACGGAAAAGCAGCTTAATGTATTTTATAATAGTTACAAACCTGCTCAGGCATCTGATGAGATTTCATTTTCATTTTTATCTCAATATTAAATATCTGTAAGTGATCATGCGTAGTCCCAGGGAGTTGAGCTATAAGAAGATCATACCATAAATTAGATACATGACAAAATTAGCCTCATTTTTCTTTACAGAGTTGCTATGAGTAAGGAGATTTAAAGCTCCCATGCTGCCGTAATATCAATAAAGTTCAGGTTCAAATTTAAAGAGGTGGAGATATAAGTCTATAACTACAATAATCGGATATAACTGATCGAGTTGTTTAGCACTATGCCTTGCAGTTCTAAGACGTTGCATAAAGTCTTAAATACTGGTTTCAAGATACAGGCCGGTTAGGGTAATAAGGCATAAAAGTATACTAGCTAATGCATTGTAGTTCTCCATGCATATCATTAAATAGTTAACACATGTTCTACCCCATTAATTTTAAGAGCTAGAAAGGGGAAACAACCATGGTATCCAAATTTTCAATTTGCATGCTAACATATGCCAAGCACTTATACAAGAAAGTTCAACATGATGTAAGGTATATCCATTTATTCTAACTAACAAAATAATGAAGCCATACCTTTTAAAGCCACAATCGACGAATTGGGATTCATAAGAGCTGAATCTGCAGTGATAGGCCGTCTCAACGGCTGCATTGGCATACTCATATCGATAATCACCACACTGTTTTGAGGAGATGTTTCACGAACACATATATACTTATCTGACTCCATCGTAACATTCGTGAATATAATGAAGTGTGGGTTGATCCCTAAACTCGGCAACTGCAACAACAATAACACACAATTGATCGACAGCCAAAAATAAAACATGCAAACAAGATCACTACAAACCCCACGTAAAAACTACCAAAAGCAATCACCAACAAACTAAACCCTAAACACTGTCAATCCAACAAATTCACTGTCGTTAAAAAAAAATCCAGCAAATTCACCTTTTCTAAGTGCGTTACAGACTATTGTAGTGCCACGTCTATAATCCATCCATAACATAACTAAACTTCCAGTACCAATAGTCCAATACTAACCATGAATCCATTAATGGAACAAACCTAAGCAATCACACTAGCAATCTAGAATCACCTAATTAAAAAACTCGTTTATTTGGGTCATTCCACATAAACTTATCATCATTCAAACAATCCTCATAATAAGTTAAAAAAAAAACGTACAAGTACAACAATATAAGTCCGTTAATCAATACAACAGCCAATAATAAATTCATGCAGTTGCGAAAACGTACTATACAAGTAACAAGTGTATACAATAAACTTAGGGTTTTTGAAACAGAATGACATGCATATATACCGTGAATGCCTCCTTCATGATAATTGGAGCACTGGTGGACGTCATTGTGGTGAATGTGTATGCAAGGAATATGAAACTGTTAATTAAAAAACTGTGAGAGATAGTGAACGAGAGTCGAAAATATATAGAGAGTGAATCTTATGTGTTAAGTTAAAAAGAGCATACTTGTTAGGAGTCTATTTTTCAGGGTAAGCGTTACGATATATAGACAAATATCTTGTGAGTTTTTAAACAGATATATGAAAATCTTTTATATAATAAAACAAAACCTCAAACCTTCACTTATTAAGTAATAATTTTTAAAATTTATTTTTTTTAAAAGATTTTAATACTAAAAAAAAGTCTAAATATTTCTTAATTTAGCTAATCCTAAAAAAAATCGTCCTTATAAATCAAACGTAGAAAAAGGTCAAAATACACATGTCCTTAAAATTTATTAATTGATACTTTTGGGCAAAAATTATTAAAAAAAAAAAAAAAAAANCCTATAAGAAAAATGAGTAAACATCGATTTCAGAAAATATGGCCTTGTGTTTACATGCCGAAAGACATAAAGAAATGTACCATCAAGTGACCAATGATACACTGATGTCTGGGTTACTATGCCCAACGTCTTAGGGCTAACCCACTTCCAAAACACAACCTGAAGAGGAAATGTGATTTAAGTCAAATAAACATCAAATTTTAGCAAACAAAACGGAAAAGCAGCTTAATATATTTTATAATAGTTACAAACCTGCTCAGGCATCTGATGAGATTTCATTTTCATTTTTATCTCAATATTAAATATCTGTAAGTGATCATGCGTAGTCCCAGGGAGTTGAGCTATAAGAAGATCATACCATAAATTAGATACATGACAAAATTAGCCTCATTTTTCTTTACAGAGTTGCTATGAGTAAGGAGATTTAAAGATCCCATGCTGCCGTAATATCAATAAAGTTCAGGTTCAAATTTAAAGAGGTGGAGATATAAGTCTATAACTACAATAATCGGATATAACTGATCGAGTTGTTTAGCACTATGCCTTGCAGTTCTAAGACGTTGCCTAAAGTCTTAAATACTGGTTTCAAGATACAGGCCGGTTAGGGTAATAAGGCATAAAAGTATACTAGCTAATGTTCTACCCCATTAATTTTAAGAGCTAGAAAGGGGAAACAACCATGGTATACAAATTTTCAATTTGCATGCTAACATATGCCAAGCACTTATACAAGAAAGTTTAACATGATGTAAGGTATATCCATATATTCTAACTAACAAAATAATGAAGCCATACCTTTTAAAGCCACAATCGACGAATTGGGATTCATAAGAGCTGAATCTGCGGTGATAGGCCGTCTCAACGGCTGCATTGGCATACTCATATCGATAATCACCACACTGTTTTGAGGAGACGTTTCACGAACACATATATACTTATCTGACTCCATCGTAACATTCGTGAATATAATGAAGTGTGGGTTGATCCCTAAACTCGGCAACTGCAACAACAATAACGCACAATTGATCGACAGCCAAAAATAAAACATGCAAACAAGATCACTACAAACCCCACGTAAAAACTACCAAAAGCAATCACCAACAAACTAAACCCTAAACACTGTCAATCCAACAAATTCACTGTCGTTAAAAAAATCCAGCAAATTCACCTTTTCTAAGTGCGTTACCACGTCTATAATCCATCCATAACATAACTAAACTTCCAGTACCAATAGTCCAATACTAACCATGAATCCATTAATGGAACAAACCTAAGCAATCACACTAGCAATCTAGAATCACCTAATTAAAAAACTCGTTTATTTGGGTCATTCCACATAAACTTATCATCATTCAAACAATCCTCATAATAAGTTAAAAAAACGTACAAGTACAACAATATAAATCCGTTAATCAATACAACAGCCAATAATAAATTCATGCAGTTGCGAAAACGTACTATACAAGTAACAAGTGTATACAATAAACTTAGGGTTTTTGAAACAGAATGACATGCATATATACCGTGAATGCCTCCTTCATGATAACTGGAGCACTAGTGGACGTCATTATGGTGAATGTGTATGCAAGGAATATGAAACTGTTAATTAAAAAACTGTGAGAGATAGTGAACGAGAGTCGAAAATATATAGAGAGTGAATCTTATGTGTTAAGTTAAAAAGAGCATACTTGTTTAGGAGTCTATTTTTCAGGGTAAGCGTTACGATATATAGACAAATATCTTGTGAGTTTTTTAAGAGATATATGAAAATCTTTTATAATAAAACAAAACCTCAAACCTTCACTTATTAAGTAATAATTTTTAAAATTTATCTTTTTTAAAGATTTTAATACTAAAAAAAAAGTCTAAATATTTCTTAATTTAGCTAATCCTAAAAAAAAAAAATCGTCCTTATAAATCAGACGTAGAAAAAGGCCAAAATACACATGTCCTTAAAATTTATTAATTGATACTTTTGGGCAAAAATTGTAAAAAAAAAAAAAAAAAAAAAAAAAAAAAAAAAAAAATTTTAAAAAAAAAAAAAACCAAAAAAATTCTTCTCAACCTTTTCTGAGTTTCCTTCACTTCAAGGATTCTTAGACTCGTCTTAGTGCATGCGCACTCGTTCTTCTAGGTCATCAAGCCCTTTCCGTGAGCTTGCAAACATACCTCGGAGATATCGTAGACGTTCTGCTCCATCAGTCGTACCCGAGATACGTACTGAACCCAAAACCCCTGTCATCATGACAGAAGACCGCCCAATGAATGAGCTTCTCCAGGCACCCATTGAGGGTTATGGAGATGCCATTGTTGTTCCAGCCATCGTGGCTGACACTTTTGAGCTCAAAACCGGGTTACTGAATCTTGTAACCCAAAGCCAATTCTATGGTTTTGAGAGGGACGATCCTCATGCTCATATTCGATGGTTTAATAAGATCGCATCTACCATCAAATACAAAAATGTCCCACATGAAGCAATNACAAATATCTTGTGAGTTTTTTAAGAGATATATAAAAATCTTTTATAATAAAACAAAACCTCAAACCTTCACTTATTAAGTAATAATTTTTAAAATTTATCTTTTTTAAAGATTTTAATACTAAAAAAAAAGTCTAAATATTTCTTAATTTAGCTAATCCTAAAAAAAAAAAATCGTCCTTATAAATCAGACGTAGAAAAAGGCAAAAATACAAATTTCCTTAAAATTTATTAATTGATACTTTTGGGCAAAAATTGTAAAAAAAAAAAAAAATGTAAAACCCACCGGTATCATCAGATTTAGTTCAGTACTCGATTGTCATTGTTCTTCTTTGATATCCAAGTTATTAATAAGGACCAATTAAACTTGATTGCTATTGTATCTAGGTTATTGCAATTTATGAGGGCTTAATATGTTTTGATGGATAACTTACAAGAGATGGCCAGGTTGTTTGATCTAAATTGATTTAATTGTGTTGATTGGTGTTTGTAGGGATGTAATGAATACACGGTGATTTGTATATGAACCCTAAATCAAAAATTGAGTGATTTTAAAACAAATTGAAGCAAATATGTTTCAATATGTTGTAGTGATTCTGATGACCGAAACTCTTTCAATAAATTGAATTTATTTAGCGTTATATTGATTTTATTTATGTAAGAACATAAACTCTTTCACTTGCTTAAAGGTATGATTTTTATTATCTTATTTATTAATTCTGTTTAAAATTGATATAGGGCTTTCATTCATATTCTAAAAAGGGTTTTATTTTCATGTTATTTTTGTTTCAGTTTTGGGGGAAAATTAGGGTTTTACCCGTTCACAGTGTTGTTGCCATTATTGTTTCTCTTTGGAACCTCTTTAGTCGATCTATGATCCCTATGTTTGGTAGATGAGGACGGGCCATTGTTGGATGTTCTTAGTGGTTATGGAGGTCGACTTGTGGATCGATGCATTCACCTGCAATTGTAAGTAGCTACCGCTTGATTGTTGCATCTAATAGTAGTCCGAATATGTTTCTATTATTGTTTATATTTGTTTCTAAGGGGTGTTGTAATACCTAAGATTTAAAACTTTGCAAAATGACCAAAATGCCCTTGTAATTTAAAAACTAAATAAAAGCTATTATATGGCACCAAATAAATCTCAAAAATTTGGAAATGAATAACATATGATCAATATTATTTTTGTATGAATATTTTGCAACATTTTGACTCTCACAAAATTATGTGCCACGCATGGAAAATTATTTAAGGTCCGATTTTATTTAATTAATTGTACACTACATAAAATAAAAAGGAGATAAGCATGAATAAATTGGGAAACTTTAAATTTCGGTTCTTTGGTCCTCCCTAGCCCATATCTCAGCCGAAAATTCCTCCCCCCTNAGCCTTAACATAAAATTAAGGGAGTTGATATCTCCACATGTGGTTTTGATTCATACACATAAAAATAGTTGTAAATAGACTACTATGCCCTCAAGATCAAACAATGAACTAAATACAAGAGAGGGTATAATAGTCTTTTTGCAACTATTTTTATGTGTATAAATCAAAACCACATGTGTAGATATCAACTCCCTAAAATTAATTCTGAAAATCCAGTTAGAGCCCAGATCCTTAGCAAAAATAACATTTGGAAATCCAGTTCGAGCCCAAGACCCTTAACATAAAATTAATTCTGGAAATCCAGTTAGAGCCCAGAGGCTTAACAAAAATAACATTTGGAGATCCAGTTAGAGCCCAAGAGCCTTAACAAAAAAAATGGAAATTCAGTTATAGACAAGGGCCTTAACAAAAAAATAATTCTGGAAATCCAGTTATAGCCCAAGAGCGTTAACAAAAAATTAATTTTGAAAATCCAGTTAGAGCTGAAGAGGCTTAACAAAAAATTATTTTTGGAGTGACCCAATGGTTTGAAGTTGGTCTTCTAAGTGGTTAAAGTCCCTGGAGGTCCCAGGTACAAATCTTTGGGAGAAAATTAATCCCCATGTGGCCACGGAGGTTCACCTGCGATGACTCCGGGCTATCCAAAAAGGGTAGTCGCCCTGGGATTAGTCGGCTCGCAATGTCGAGTCGGAACCCAGGTAAAAAAAATTCTGGAAATCCAGTTAGAGCGCAAGAGCTTTAACAAAAAATTAATTCTGGAAATCCAGTTAGAGGCCCAAGTGCCTTAACAAAAATTTAATTCTGGAAATCCAATTAGAAACCAAGAGCCTTAGCAAAAAATTAATTCTGCAAATCCGGTTATAACCCAAGAGCCTTAACAAAAAAAAACGTTTTGGAAATCCAGTAAGAGCTCAAAAGCCTTAACAAAAGATTTATTCTGGAAATTCAGTTAGAGCCCAAGAGCCTTAACAAAAAATTTATTCTGAAAATCTAGTTAGAGCCCAAGACCCTTAACAAAAAAAATTATTCTGGAAATCCAGTTGGAGCCCAAGTGCCTTAACATAAAGTTAATTCTAGAAATCCAGTTAGAGCCCAGAGCCTTAACAAAAAAAAAACATTTGGAAATCCAGTTAGAGCCTGAAGAGTGTGTAAATACTCATCATTTTTGTATCATCTGAACTGCCAAAACATCCAAAAACACCCAAATATGCATCAAAATACTGAAAATATCCCAGGGTTGTGTTTTATATGTTTTAGATGCAAAATGTTTGAAAACAAATGAAAAATGAACAAAGTTTGTACAATTGGCAGTTTCAGTCCCTCAACTTTCAAAACTTGTCAAATCTAGTCCCTGAGCATTAATTTTGAAAGAAAAGTCAACCAAAGTCCTTTAGAAATCACAGGTTGTCATAATTAGTCCTTTGATGAAAAGTTTCAAAAGTTTACAAGTTTAGTCCCTGAACTTTGTAAAGTTATCAAAAATAGCCCCTGGGATTAAAATCTTTTGGAAAATAACAATTATGGTCCTTGTATTATGAAACTTTGGCAAAAAAATAATCATTTGGTGAAAAGTTTGGTGAAATTACAAGTTTGGTCCCTGAAGTTTCAAAATTGGCAGAAATAGTCCCTGGGAAATTCGAAAGTGAAAAAATCAACAAAGGTCCTTGTACTATTCATCATTGGCAAAAAAGACCCCTGTAATAACTTTGAGAAGTTGGCATAACAGGTCCCTCAAAAATTCAGAAAGTACAACTTTGGTCCTTGTGAAATTTACAAACCAAACGAGCCCTTTATAACTTAAACCCAAAATCCAAACTCCAACCCAATCTACAAACCAGTCCACCCATTACCAACCCACACCCCCTTGGCCCTTTTTCTTTTGCTGGCCCATCAACACCTCTGGCCCATTCCCCTTTTTATAATAAAAACCGCCCCCTTATTTGACCCCAGTCAAACTCTCCTTCCTCCTCACCCTGTTCCCACCTTCACCCCCTTCCCTCCCACTTGCTCTGCAACACCATCACCTCAACCCACCATCTCCACCGCCCAAACCACTACACCTAACCCTTCACCTCGCATTAAATGCACCACCCCCCCAATTGTTATAACAATCCAAATTTCTCTTCCCACTTTTTGGCGCCAAAGATATTTCAATGGCTAGGATTGAAGCAGAGCAATAAAGGGTCAAGATTATTAATGGGATTTGCTCAGAAGCTTACATAAACCCTAGAAGACCTCTATAAAAGGACGAAGATGGAACAGTGAAAAGTGTGTAGTCTACTTAGTATAATTTTAGCTCGTTTTCATGTAATCTCTGTTTTTAGTTATAAAATTTAGTCAAGAAGTGTTGTAATCTCTTTTCTTAATGTAATTTGAACCTTAATTAATATCAATTTCAAGTTTTCTATCCATCCTCAGTTTATGCACTTTTCAAAATTTCAAAAATCTCATATTAGCTTAAAGTGTTTGTGTTCTGGACTTCTTAGGATCACTTAAGCTCCTAGAAAGCTTCTAAAAGCTTTTAGTTACCTTAAAACTCAGTTTAGAATCAAAAAGCAAAAATAAATAAAAAATACAAAAAAATACAGTGAAAAATCAAAAATTTGTTGAAGATGGTGATCACAGCTGGAGCACTGTAAATCTTGGATGGCAGTGGGTTAGTGGTTCTGTGGAGAACCTATAGGTGTGTTACTTGGTCCTTGTTCTTGGTTTTTAGCTGGAGTGCAAAGTTGTAAGCACAATTCTCAATTTTTCATTTCACTGTTTTATTGTTCATGTTTTGTTATTTCTTGCTTGATTATGCTTATTTGGTGTTAGTTAGTGATAATCTTGCTTAAAACTAGTAGCTTGTTAATTAAAATTGGTTGTTGCTTAATATTTCATTTTCACTGTCAAAATAGACTTAGTAGTAATCTTGGTAATTAGTGGTAAGATCTTGTTGTTCTGTACTCATTTAGGTTCATAAGGTCATATTAAACTTCTGCAAATCAGTGTCTTAGTATAAAATTTGATTTCTCTTTGGAAACCACATCTTCACAGTTTGTAAGCATTGTTTGGATAATCTGCGTTATCTGTGATCCAGTTTGTTCTTGTTGTTGTTTATGCTTGGTACATGTTTCCTTAGTCTCATTTAGGCCTGAGATAACACAAAAACCAGTGGTCATTTGTTAAAAAGTCAAAATACCTTTTGATCTCACCTCATTTGTATCTGTTAAGGATTTTGAGTCCAAATCTCATCAAATCATTTCACAAGTGGTTGTTCTAGCTTAATTTAGTCTTAATATAGCTTAATATATCACAATCAGTTGATAAATCAAGATCAAAGTTCACAAAAGTCAAGTGTTCATAAAAATCAAAAAGTCAAAATTACCACATCTGTTAAAATGGCAAGTTTTTCTTTTTGATCTGTAGGATTCAATACAGATTGGAAATCCAAACCAATTGTTGTTTTGTAATATTTTTTTGCTTGTTTACATATTTCAAAAAGAAAATTCAATTTTGGAATCCATTTGCTTATAAATAAGCAGTGTTAAAGTACCCCCTTTGGTCTGTTACCTCCCTTGTGCACAGCTTTTTCACCAACTTTCATAAGCTTGCACAGAGCTTATTAGTGGTTCCCATTGCATGATTCTTGGCTTTTTGGAATGCCAAGCAACCATTCTTGATAGTTCAGGGCTTATTTTTCCATTTCAAGCTTATTTGCTAGGGCTGCTTATTGCTTTTTGTTTGTCCCATTTGACATTGTACACTGAGAGGTCATTGTACACTTGACTTTTTGCAAAATTTCATAAGCTCACACAGAGCTTATTTGTAGGAGTTAAGCCTTAATTTTTGGTTTATTTGGAAGCTTGCCAGGTGAGCTTATTGGTCCACGTTTAATTTTGGACCCTTGAGCTTATCTGTGGGCCCCACAAGGTCTGCAATCTAGCACTTTAGTCTGTTTGTATCTGTGGCAATTTGGGATTGCTTATTTGCACTTATTGGCTTATTCTGTCATGGTTTCTTGTTGATTCAAGTTCATTTAGGTTCCTTTAAGTTGTTTGCATCTTAATTTCTAGCTTGTGTACACTGTGTAGCTTTTTAAGAGCTTTTGCATTCACAAAAATCCAAAAATCCATCTGTTAAGCTATTAAGGGGTGCAAAGTGCTTATTTTTAAGTTTTGTAAAAAGTGTTTTCATAAAAGTTGCTTATTTTCATTGTTAAAACATCTGTCAAAAAGAAAATTCAAAAAATAATCACTTTTAAAAAAAGTGATAGCTTCTATTTAAGCCATTTGGCTTATTGCTCAGCTTTTTCAAAAAGCAATTTTCATTTTTAAATTTTTAATAATTTCCTGACATCTTGTAGTATTTATAATAATTTTCTTAGATTTTTATCTGTTAATTTAGTATTTATAATAATTAATATTAACAAAATTAGTTTTAATTGAAAAACCAAAAATAAAATCCTCTACTGTTTAATTTTAATCACTAGTACTTTTTTATATTTTTCCTAGGTTTTATAGTTCATTTAGTATTTTTAGAAAATATTTTTATAATTATTCTATTCATTTTCTATTATTCTAAATTAAATTATTTTAAATAGTTTTTAATTAGTAATTAATTAAATAATTAATAAAATAGTGTAATAATAGTTTTTATAAACTTTTTATAATTTTTTTAAGGTTCCTGTATTAGTTAATTAGTTTTATAAAATATTTCATAATTTTCTAAGTCATTTGTAGTATATTTTGTAATTTAAATTAGTTAAATTAGTTTAATTAATATAATTAGTAATTAATTAGTATTAAATCCACAAAAAGACAAAAACACATATTTTTAATTTTTATATTTCTTTTAAGTCATTTTAGATTTTTAGAAATTAATTTTGCAATTTTATAATTTAAATTTGTAGTATAACTCTTTTTAGATTACTTTAAATAGAATTTTAATCAAGTTTTAAATAGTTTTATTAAATAATTAGTATTTAAATAATAAAATAATCAAAAAAAATATTTTTCTTTTTAATTTAATTTTCTTTTAATATTAAGTTTGTAAAAGTTTCATTTTCACCCCATGTAGTTTGTTTTTGTTCAATTCCCATTTTTCCAGTACGCATTTACGTTTTTTAGGATTATCTGTAATTCTGTGTTTGTTAATACTGTTCCATTATCATTTCAAGCAATCAGTAGTGTAAAAATCAATCAAAATCTTTATCTGGTTACTTTCCTTAAATCACTCATTCCAGAACGTTTTCCCAAAATACAATTTCAGTCTCGCTGGGACATAACGACCCGGGGATACACTGTGCTTACACCGGATCATAAATTGATCACTTTCTCTCTCATAGCTTGACTTAGTTGACCAGGAACCCTTGGTTGACTTAGTTGACTGTTTGGGAGAAGTCAGAGCCCAAGAGCCATAACAAAAAATTAATTCTGAAAGTCCAGTTAGAGCAAAGAGCCTTAACTAAAAGTTAATTCTGGAAATTCAGTTAGAGCCCAAGAGCCTTAACAAAAAAATAATTCTGGAAATCCAGTTAGATCCCTAGAACCTTAACAAAAAATTAATTATGAAAATCCAGTTAGAGCCGAAGAGCCTTAACAACAAATTAATTCTGGAAATCCAGTTAGAGCGCAAGAGCTTTAACAAAAAATTAATTATGGAAATCTAGTTAGAGCCCAAGTGCCTTAAAAAAATTAATTTTGTAAATCCAGTTAGAGACCAAGAGCCTTAGCAAAAAATTAATTCTAAAAATTCAGTTAAAGCCCAAGAGCCTTAACAAAAAAAAAACAATTTGGGAAACCGAGTTAGAGCCAAAGAGCTTTAACAAAAAGTTAATCCGGAAATCCAGTAATAGCCCAAATGACTTAAGAAAAAATTAATTCTGTAAATCTAGTTAGATCCTAAGAGCCTTGACAAAACAATAAATTCTTGAAATCAAGTTAGATCCCAAGAGCCTTTATAAAGTATTAATTCTGGAAATCCAATTAGATCCCAAACGCCTAAACAAAAATTAAATCTGGAAATTCAATTAGAGCCCAAGTGCTTTAATATAAAATTAATTTTGGAAATCCAATTAGAGCCTAAGTGCCTGAACAAAAATTTAATTCTGGAAATCCAGTTAGTGACCAAGAGCTTTAACAAAAAATAAATTCTGGAAATCCAGTAAGAGCCCAAGAGCCTGAACAAAAAGTTAATTATGGAAATCCTGTTAGAGCCGCATAGCCTTAACAAAAAATTAATTCTGGAAATCGAGTTAGAGCGCAAGAGTTTTAACAAAAAGTTAATTTTGGAAATCCAGTTAGAGCCCAAGTGCCTTAACAAAAATTTAATTCTGGAATTCCAGTTAGAGACCAAGAGCCTTAGCAAAAAATTAATTCTGGAAATTCAGTTATAGCCCAAGAGCGTCACCAAAAAAAACATTTTGGATATCCAGTTAGAGCCTAAGAACCTTAACAAAAAATTAATTCTGGAAATATAGTTAGATCCCAAGAGCCTTAAGAAAAATTTAATTCAGAAAATCTAGTTAGATCCTAAGAGCTTGACAAAAATTAATTCTTGAAATCAAGTTAGATCCCAAGAGCCTTTATAAAGTATGAATTCTAGAATCCAGTTAGATCCCAAGAGCCTTAACAAAAAATTAATTCTGGAAATCCAGTTCGAGCCGAGAGCCTTAACAAAAAAACATTTTGGAAATCTAGTTAGAGCCCAAGAGCCTTAACAAAAAAATTTATTATGGAAATCCAGTTAGAGCTCAAGAGCATTAACATAAAATTAATTTTGGAAATCCAATTAGAGTCCAAGTGCCATAACAAAAATTCAATTCTAGAAATCCAGTTAGAGCCCAAGAGCCTGAACAAAAAATAAATTCTGGAATTCCAGTTAGAGCCCAAGAGCCTTAACAAAAAATTAATTCTGAAAATCCAGTTAGATCGTAAGAGCTTTAACAAAAAATTAATTTTGGAAATCCAGTTAGAGCCCAAGTGCCTTAACAAAAATTTAATTCTGAAAATCTAGTTAGAGATCAAGAGCCTTAGCAAAAAAATAATTCTGGAAATCCAGTTATAGCCCAAGAGCCTGAACAAAAAAATAAATAAATAAATACATAAATAAATAAATAAAAACATTTTGGAAATCCAGTTAGAGCACAAGAGCCTTAACAACAAATTAATTCTGAAAATGCAGTTAGAGCCCAAGACCTTAAGAAAAAATTAATTCCGAAAATCCAGTTATCAAACCAAAACCAACGATCGGTTAACAGTGGTCGACTGGCTATCACAATGAGCCAATGATCGACAAACCAAACAAATAAATGCAAAAGGTTGCAAGTCGACTGGTTATGGAAGCAACTACGATCGACAATGATGGAAAAAGCTTAAGGGTATTGATGCGAGTATCGCAAGACCTTCGCAAAAGGTTTTACTTCTCAAGGGATCTTGAGAAACTTGCAATCCTCCAGGCAGTGTACCTTATCGTTGCAGTGTAGTATAGGTATGTCTGGGGGATTGATCGTTCTCTAAGGGAATAGTGTCGTTAGAATTGAAGTGTAGGTCAACTAAGTCTAAAGGTGAGGGATGATTCTTTTTGTATTTTTTATTTTATGAAAGCAAGTAAATATCTCGAGTATTGGAAGGGTGGGAGGAATTAGTTGCTAGTCAACTAACCCAAAACTAATAATTAAACAAAATAAAATAAAATAACTAGAAAATAAAGTTGGTGAACTTCTTATGATGGGAAAAACGTATTTACTTAGATATAATTACTCCCTAGTTATCTCTTTTTGTTGATTCGTTAAATTACAATTGTTTAGTTGAAGCATTGTATTCCTTAATACCAGTCGTGGGGTGTGCACAACCTACCCCAACTCTATGAATATTGGCTTCTTCTTATGACGACACGTTTAGTATCCTATCATAGAATTATTAACTTCTACTCATGCATTAAATACAATGAATAAAACCGTAAGTGCCATCCGATTACATTTCTTAAGACGTTCAAGCTTGTTACACAAAGGAAGTTAGCCAGTTTTCTTAAGCCTAATGTAAGTCAATCACCCAAACAATAAACAACTAATCAACAATCAATAACTAGGTTTCATTAGATCTAAGCAAACACAAAGTAAATTAAGCTATCATGTTAAAAGGAAAAAAGCATAAAAGATAATCAAACAACACATAGACATATTGAATGATTAAAAGTTTACTTATCTTCAATGAAACATGAGAGACACGAGGGCTTGGGAACCCTTGAAATCTCAGAAAATTCGTCCTAGCTAGGGTTTTTCTCCAAAGTTGCACACAAAGTTCCACCCTATGAATGAAAAATCCTAAACTATATATAGATTTTACAAGCTGACGGCGTCAGGTTATAATTCCTGACGCCGTCAGGACACCGCGATTAGGGTTTCGTTTTATGTAACCAGACTTCTGACGTCGTCACTTTATAAGGCCTCTGGGACGTCTCTTGTAAAGTTTGTACCAGACGGCCTCGCCTCAATTGCACCTGACGCCGTCAGGTGCAAATCTTCAAAATCTTTCTAGGGCGTCACGTTATAAATTTCCACCAGCTTTATCTTCAAGTGACGGCGTCAGCGTCCAAAGCCTGACACCGTAAGGTGTAAATCCTGACTTTTTCTTGACCTTGTTGTTTTCTTCATTCTTGAGCTCAAAAACGTCCAAAATGCTCCATATTCCAGAAATCACGTCCCAAATACCTAAAATGAGAAAATAAACAATTTGAGGCAATATTTGACCATAAATATATGATTTAGGGCTTAAATGACCCCCTAAAAACGTATCAAATAAATTCTTATCAGGTATGGTTCGGCTTAGAACAAGGCCTGATACCATGTGAGATAATGAGATAGGAATATGTTTTGTATTATTGATGATGATATACGTACAAATGATACAAGGTATAAATAGAGACTATCCATAAAGTATTTATGATAAATTGCTAATCACCCTTTAATGTCTAGCTAATCATCAATAATCTACAGCTAATCATTTACACATCAACCTTATCCCTTAGTAGACAACCAAAAAGTACAGCTAACAAGCAAAACACTCTCTCCGTATTGAATCTACCTTTGGACATCTAACAAGAATATGATCGAGATTCTCGACATTTGCCTCTCAAATAACACGAAGGAAAAAAGGAAATAAATTAGGGGACTTCCTGAAAAATGTCGCGAGTCTTCCAATATAGAGTGTCGTTCTCATTCACACTGATTGTAAGAGGTTATTGTTAATACAACAAAAGTTTTCATATACTAAATTAGATTTCAAACTCGTCCGATGGACGGGCTAGTTTCGAGATGGTAAAAATAATAATTATTTACATTGTGCTAAATTTAGATCATTGATGCTATTGAGATTGTAGGTGATCGTTGATAATAATTGTAGAATGTTAGCCTCGCTTTTTTATAAAGATACCATCACACAAGTGAATTGGACTAGATATGTAGCAAGTAGTACCTGCAGGGACTACTATTGTACGTTAGGCAAACTTATGTGGTAATGAGCCTATCAATACCCCTCATGACTCTCCATGAGGGGTGTAGGAAATTGTGTAAGCTTATTTCATTTATTCCTTTCTAATAAAACACATTTTCTTCACCTTTCTCTCTCTACTTTCTCTCTCTAGAAAGATGATGTATTTCCATCAACCTCGACCTCCAGAACGTGTTTATTAGTCATAACAAGTGGCATCAGAGCTAACCAGCGGCAAATCGTGGTGTTTTATGGTGAAAAAATGTGATTTTTGGTGTTTTTTCTCGGAAAAAGTATGTGTTTCTTCGAGTTACGTATGAATTTCTCTGAGTAAAGAGTTATTTTGGCGAGTCAGAAGTGCTTTTGGCGAGTTAAAGTATGTTTTTGGCGAGTTACTAGTTCTTCTAGCGAGTTAGAAATTCTTTTTGGCGAGTTAGAAGCAATTGTTGGCGAGTTAGAAATTCCATTTAGCGAGTTAGATCTTTTTGGCGAGTTAGAAGAAATTTTTGGCGAGTTATAAATTCTTTTTGGCGAGTTAGAAATTCTTTTTGGCGAGTTAGAAGAAATTTTGGCGAGTTAGGAAATGTTCTGGCGAGTTAGAACGTTTGCTGGAGAGTTAGAATGTTTTTCTGGCGAGTTAGAACTACTTGGGTGGCGAGTAAGGTTTTTTTTTACATATTTCGAGTTAGGAATCAAAACCTTTTCCTTATAGTCTTCTAGTAAGGAATTTTATCGTCTTCAAGTAAGGGGTTATATACTTGGTTGAATTAAGTTCTGCGAGTTAGGATTTTTCTGGCGAGTTAGGATTTTTATGGCAAGTAAGGATTTTTTTCTGACGAGTAAGGACTTTAATTTCAGAGAGTAAGAAAAGTTTACCTTCACACCAAAAACATATGATAATGATTCGTTTCATCAGTTCATAAACTTAATACCAATATATCCCGCTTCAAAACACACCACATATAGCTTAAAAGATTCTGATCAAGAATCACAATCAAATGACAACGGCTAGTATCGGAGTTTTTGTGACTACGGAGTTTTTGTACGATATTGCTTATTGGGTTTAAAGTTCATTTTACGGGCATGTGTACTTATTTATCTCAAAGTATAGAGGTTGGATGGATGCATGACATTGTAGTGATTAAGACTTGGATTATCTAGTTATATCCGATGTAAGGAGTTACATTGTAGTACTCACGGGTTATAGCTATCATTTAAAAGAGTTACGTTGTAGTACTCAGTGTCACATGGAGTTGTGGATAGTCCAAGAGGTGGATATTTCATATACTGTTTGTTGGTTTGGGTATATGGCACTACCTATGCTTTAAGGAGTTACGTTGTAGTGCTCAGTATAGGTTCTTAGTCACACTTTCGTACAAGATTAAGTCACATATCTAAGAGATGTTTACTTCATTATCAGATCGGTTATATTGGGTTGTCTCCATTCAGTGGTCATTTACTAGCCGGTTGGATTTTGAAGAGGTCGCTTATAGGTTGAAGAAAAGAGATGAGATTGTAGAAAAAATTCATGCATTAAATACAATTAATAAAACCGTAAGTGCCATCCGATTACATTTCTTAAGACGTTCAAGCTTGTTACACAAAGGAAGTTAGCCAGTTTTCTTAAGCCTAATGTAAGTCAATCACCCAAGCAATAAACAACTAATCAACAATCAATAACTAGGTTTCATTAGATCTAAGCAAACACAAAGTAAATTAAGCTATCATGTTAAAAGGAAAAAAGCGTAAAAGATAATCAAACAACACATAGACATATTGAATAATTAAAAGTTTACTTATCTTCAATGAAACATGAGAGACACGAGGGTTTGGGAACCCTTGAAATCTCAGAAAATTCGTCCTAGCTAGGGTTTTTCTCCAAAGTTGCACACAAAGTTCCGCCCTATGAATGAAAAATCCTAAACTATATATAGATTTTACAAGCTGACGGCGTCAGGTTATAATTCCTGACGCCGTCAGAACACCGCGATTAGGGTTTCATTTTATGTAAGCAAACTTCTGACGTCGTCACTTTATAAGGCCTCTGGGCCGTCTCTTTTAAAGTTTGTACCAGACGGCCTCGCCTCAATTGCACCTGACGCCGTCAGGTGCAAATCTTCAAAATCTTTCTGGGGCGTCACGTTATAAATTTCCACAAGCTTTATCTTCAAGTGACGGCGTCAGCGTCCAAAGCCTGACACCGTCAGGTGTAAATCCTGACTTTTTCTTGACCTTGTTGTTTTCTTCATTCTTGAGCTCAAAAACATCCAAAATGCCCCATATTTCAGAAATCACGTCCCAAGTACCTAAAATAAGAAGAGAAACAATTTGAGGCAATATTTGACCATAAATATATGATTTAGGGCTTAAATGACCCCCTAAAAACGTATCAAATAAATTCTTATCAGGTATGGTTTGGCTTAGAACAAGGCCTGATACCATGTGAGATGATGAGATAGGAATATGTTTTGTATTATTGATGATGATATACGTACAAATGATACAAGGTATAAATAGAGACTATCCATAAACTATTTATGATAAATTGCTAATCACCCTTTAATGTCTAGCTAATCATCAATAATCTACAGCTAATCATCTACACATCAACCTTATCCCTTAGTAGACAACCAAAAAGTACAGTTAACAAGCAAAACGTACACTCTCTCTGTATTGAATCTACCTTTGGACATCTAACAAGAATATGATCGAGATTCTCGACATTTGCCTCTCAAATAACACGAAGGAAAAAAGGAAATAAATTAGGGGACTTCCTGAAAAATGTCGCGAGTCTTCCAATATAGAGTGTCATTCCCATTCACACTGATTGTAAGAGGTTATTGTTAATACAACAAAAGTTTTCATATACTAAATTAGATTTCATCCGATGGACGGGCTAGTTTCGAGATGGTAAAAATAATAATTATTTACATTGTGCTAAATTTAGATCATTGATGCTATTGAGATTGTAGGTGATCGTTGATAATAATTGTAGAATGTTAGCCTCGCTTTTTTATAAAGATACCGTCACACAAGTGAATTGGACTAGATATGTAGTAAGTAGTACCCGCAGGGACTACTATTGTACGTTAGGCAAACTTATTTGGTAATGAGCCTATAAATACCCCTCATGACTCTCCATGAGGGGTGTAGGAAATTTTGTAAGCTTATTTCATTTATTCATTTCTAATAAAACACATTTTCTTCACCTTTCTCTCTCTAGAAAGATGATGTATTTCCATCAACCTCGACCTCCAGAACGTGTTTATTAGTCATAACAAGTGGTATCAGAGCTAACCAGCGGCAAATCGTGGTGTTTTATGGTGAAAAAATGTGATTTTTGGTGTTTTTTCTCGGAAAAAGTACGTGTTTCTTCGAGTTACGTATGAATTTCTCTGAGTAAAGAGTTATTTTGGCGAGTTAGAAGTGCTTTTGGCGAGTTAAAGTATGTTTTTGGCGAGTTACTAGTTCTTCTAGCGAGTTAGAAATTCTTTTTGGCGAGTTAGAAGCAATTGTTGGCGAGTTAGAAATTCCATTTAGCGAGTTAGATCTTTTTGGCGAGTTAGAAGAAATTTTTGGCGAGTTAGAAATTCTTTTGGCAAGTTAGAAATTCTTTTTGGCGAGTTAGAAGAAATTTTGGCGAGTTAGGAAATGTTCTGGCGAGTTAGAACGTTTGCTGGAGAGTTAGAATGTTTTTCTGGCGAGTTAGAACTACTTGGGTGGCGAGTAAGGTTTTTTTTTACATATTTCGAGTTAGGAATCAAAACCTTTTCCTTATAGTCTTCTAGTAAGGAATTTTATCGTCTTCAAGTAAGGGGTTATATACTTGGTTGAATTAAGTTCTGCGAGTTAGGATTTTTCTGGCGAGTTAGGATTTTTATGGCAAGTAAGGATTTTTTTCTGACGAGTAAGGACTTTAATTTCAGAGAGTAAGAAAAGTTTACCTTCACACCAAAAACATATGATAATGATTCGTTTCATCGTTTCATAAACTTAATACCAATATATCCCGCTTCAAAACACACCACGTATAGCTTAAAAGATTCTGATCAAGAATCACAATCAAATGACAATGGCTAGTATCGGAGTTTTTGTGACTACGGAGTTTTTGTACGATATTGCTTATTGGGTTTAAAGTTCATTTTACGGGCATGTGTACTTATTTATCTCAAAGTCTAGAGGTTGGATGGATGCATGACATTCAGAGATACTTGTTTGGGCATACACTGGTAGTGATTAAGACTTAGATTATCTAGTTATATCCGATGTAAGGAGTTACATTGTAGTACTCACGGGTTATAGCTATCATTTAAAAGAGTTACGTTGTAGTACTCAGTGTCACATGGAGTTGTGGATAGTCCAAGAGGTGGATATTTCATATATTGTTTGTTGGTTTGGGTATATGGCACTACCTATGCTTTAAGGAGTTACGTTGTAGTGCTCAGTATAGGTTCTTAGTCACACTTTCGTACAAGATTAAGTCACATATCTAAGAGATGTTTACTTCATTATCAGATCGGTTATATTGGGTTGTCTCCATTCAGTGGTCATTTACTAGCCGGTTGGATTTTGAAGAGGTCGCTTATAGGTTGAAGAAAAGAGATGAGATTGTAGAAAAAGAGAGTCATATTTTTTCGACATATTCTCACGGAATTATGCTCTAACATGGCTTTAAGATTGCATCAAGTAAAAGGTAATTTACGGCGTGTACACAAGAGTATGATGATTCCGATAACTCGCAACCATCAGGAGGGAGAAGTACACGAAGAAAGAAGTAGTGTTTCGTCTTAAGTGATTTGGTTGATCGACGAAACTGTGCTTAATACCAAAGAAGTACCAAGAGGTACCAAGAATGTGCACATCAGGGCTTATTACCAACTTGAATGCAAATTAATGTGAGTTATGTTGTTATGCTGCTACCCGACCACACAACCATTTTGAAGATTTCAAAGTGTCTTGTCTACTTTATCCGCTGCGTGATTAGAAGATTAAAGATATATCATAAGGGTTGTTAGTTTGGGAGGGAGCAGGTAAAAGAAAAAGGCTCACTAGTTAGGAGGGAGTAATAACCTAACTAGACCATTACAGTTGAAGTTCAGAGCTACAAAATCAGTGCCGTCAGTGCCAAAGATCAAATGCCGAGATCATCGGACGAGAGAACTTCAAGTCTGCCTTAGTATCTAGACTACAGAGACTCTGCGCTTCAACAACGTCCACATTGTTTATTATTATTGTAATTTACTTTGTTTATGTATTTATAGGTCTCATTGTAACCATTCACGTGTGACGATATCTTGGAGGGAGATTGTTAGCCTCGTTTTTTTTATAAAGATAACAACACACAAGTGAATTAGACTAGATATGTAGTAAGTAGTACCCGCAGGGACTACTATTGTACGTTAGGCAAACTTATGTAGTAATAAGCATATAAATACCCCTCATGACTATCAATGAGGGGTGTGAGAAATTGTGTGTTATTTTATTTATTCATTTCTAATAAAACACTTTTTCTTCACCTTTCTCTCTCTACTTTCTCTCTCTAGAAAGATGATGTATTTCCATCAACCTCGACCTCTAGAACGTGTTTATTGGTCATAACATAGAATGAAAGAATTCTTTAAGAAAATATATCATTAACGTCATCATTAACAAAACCTTCTATTATATAGGTTTTGATACCAACCGTGAGTTGTTTGTATTATACAATATGCTTTTGATATTCTGCGTATAACTTTGTTTTATACAAAAGTCACCTCCAATATACATAGTTATATACTACATCCGTCCTATAATAAGTGTCCACTTTAAATTTTTTGAGTATTTTTTATTCAACTTTGACCATAAATATTTTAATTTGTGTCATGTAATACTTGATGAAAAATATATGAATGGATTGAGTTTTTAAATGTATTTTCATATGTATATATTTCATCAAATAATATATAATACAAATAAAAAAAATTATAGTCAAAGTTGAACAAAAAAGACTCAAAAAAGTAAAAGTGGACATTTATTATGGGACGAAGGGGGTACCTCTTAAATATCCCCAACTACTACTATAGTTGCGAACGTCTTTTTTGTCCAAGTTGTTGGCTTCTTTTTATCAACCAATTTCAGATTCAGTTGGCCTCTTAATCCTTCAATTTTCAACCTAGTTATTTTGCCGTTAAAAAAAAATAATAAAAAATAAAATAAAAATCAACCTAGTTAATTTCATCAAAAAGGATCTTGACAGCATTAAACTACTAAAATTAACTAGTCAATGCAAAACAAACAAAAATGTGATCCAAAAAATGAGTCAAAAGCATGAAAACCATTACTTTAAAGTAGAGTGGCAAGCAATAAGCACCATCCGTTTGACCAGGTCTGTGTTTCATATAAAATAATTCACGAGCGGCTGCTTTTGGACTTGCAAGCAGTTACACATTTTATGCATATACTCCATCAAACTTGCAAAAAGAATAACAATAATAAATAATCCTGTGATCCAGCTATCAAAGCCTCACTTATTTGACCCACTTGGTCCAATATTCTGGGCACCATTAATCTTTATGGCCCCAAAACTAGAAAAGGTAAACAAAAATTGGAATCATTCATTTAGTCAAATGACTGAAATATAAACATCAAAGTAGGTTATGCTTTTCAAAATTCCAATTTCATTTAATGTATCCCATCATAAAGGGAAAACATAGATTGTGTAGGATCAACAATGAAGAACTATGAGTCTAAACAATTAATATTTCTTTGTGTACAATTAATGATGGTTTTCTGGAAAATTATGCTAAACTACTGTTATATGTTTAAGACGAAAAATGAGGCAGCCGGATAACCATGACACTCATGTCATCGTATGAGCCCCTTGTTGTCGATAAGCTAACGAGCTTCTTACATGCAGATGTTAGATCAGGTTTATTGGTTCCTATGCAAAATGGCCGAACAATGTCTACTGCTTCTTGGTTACTAACCTGAAAAGATACATCAGTGTAGAGCAAGTTAGCAATTATTTGTAAAACAAATGATTCATTTGTTGAAGATTTGACATTATTTGTTATCAAAGTATTTACCGTATCCCAAATTCCGTCAGAAGCAAGGATCAAAAACTCGCATTCAGGTCTAATTTCGATTATTCTTGTTTCTGGTTCAGCAATCACCCATTTAGCAAGATGATTATCCCCTATAGCTCGTGATACCGCAAGTGAACCTTGTATTCTCCAAACACCATTGCGACAATCAACATATCCACCCTGTAATTTATGACATTTCAAAACATTAAGAATTCATTGTAAGAAAATAAACATCTCTATTATAGTTTTCATAATTCATAAAGAAATGGTTCTTACCAGGCTTTCAATTCTATCTTTTTCGTCTCTCCTAGAAGGTTTATGATCATCAGTAAGAGCTTCTGCCACTCCACCTCGACTCATAACAGCACGACAATCACCCGCATTAGATACTATTAGGTTTCCCTTACGAATCAATGCAGTCACAGCACAAGTACCACCACTCAAATCTTCTTTCATAAACTCAAGATCAGTAGCTAGATATCCTTCTCTAACAGCATCCACAATTTCATCTTCACATTTGTTTGCTACTTCAGACATTATGTTTTTGTTCAAATTCTTCGCTGAGTATTCCGCAGCCTTTGCTCCTCCATGCCCATCAAAAACCCCGAAAAACGCCTATAATCATGAATTATAGATGTTAATAACAACAATAAACAATCTAAACAATACTAATGGTTCAACTAAGGGATATGTAAATATTGAGTATAAGATGTTTCATAAACCCTAACTTCCTTTTGAAACAAGTTAGAATATCTTTTATTTCTCTTAAAACAAGATTAATTTCATCAGCGAAGAAACCCTAAACCCGTGCACTCATGTGTGTAACTCACCCTTCTCCAAGGAGCACCTCGAGCAATGACTCAATATTGTTTATTTAAAAGAACTTATCTCACAAAAGCAATATTTGGTGTATCAAAACGCAATAAGCAGATAATTAGTTATACCTGTTTAGAGTCTCCTTGAAGTCCAACAACTGCGGAGTAACGATCCTCCATAGCCCCTCGTTTCCCTCGTTTACAATAAACCGAATACGCCTCCCCTTCCTCATCGATCTCCGCCACATCGTCAACTTTTTTCACAACCTCATCAACGAAATTCAAGGGTGCAAAGGGTATCTGAATCCTAGCTGGTCTCTTCCTCTTACTTAAAACCGAAGGTGAAGTGTTCGAGTCACAGCTAATAGCGTTTCCTTCCTTGTATCCATTCAAATGACTCGGAGACAACGGTGTTGGAGGCGCGTGATGAAGAGAGGACGTGGAGCTGATGATTGGTTTACGAAACATTGGTGATGATAAGAACACCGGTGAGTTCGTTATTGCAAGGCCACCGGGCATGTTACTAATGTTATATTCTTCAATTTTTTCGATATTGTGATCACCTGCGAAGTTGAGAAGATTTGTGAATTATGAATTTTGGTGTGTTAGTTTGTTGAAATATATATAGTACACACGAGAAAGAGTCATAGAAAAATATGTTTTTTGACGTAACGGTTTGAAAGATGGAAGTTAATGGCGGATTTTGTTCTTTTTTATTCACGCGATTTATAATTGCGTGAGATTCAATATATCGAGTTGACTTTTACTTTTTATAAGAATGATATAAATAATGTGTTGATTTGGATTTGATCTTTCGAATTAAAAGGTTTCCTTATTTGTAGAATGTTTCTCTTTTTTGCATGAAATGGTTTTGGTAAATGTTATATTAGAAAATAACGCATATTCAACGTTCCAAATTTAGAATTAGATCGTATATTTTCTCAAAATGTGTTGTAAGAGTTCGGCTATGTTTGGCGACACGTAGCAGTAGCAGTAAGCAGTAAGCAGTTCGCAGTAGCAGTAAACTGTAAGCAGTAGTTGTTTATTTAAAAAACGTGTTTGGTAATGTAGCTGTAGCAGCAATTATAAAGTGTAAAATTACAAAAAAAGTCATATACACATTAAAATAAAATAAATGATTTAAATAAATGAGGGTATATATGTAATTTCAGTATCTAAACGCTTAGAGCAATTCTGAAAAGCTTATTCAAGAAGCATTTAGATTGGAGCGGTAACACAATATTTAAACGCTTGTTGAGGTGTTGTCAAACAAGCTTTTCATCTAAAATGCTTACCGCTTGTCGCTTATCGCTCCTAAACGCTTCCAAATGTTTGTTGTCAAACATGACCTTCATATGAATTTAATATTACCTCATTAGGCTAAAAGATTTACTGTAACTAACTAGTCTTACATCTTATTTTTATAGAAATTTGTTTACTCCAAAAATATTTGTTAAAAATATCTCATACTTTTATTTGTAAGTATAATATAATATGATGCTTAACAAAAAAATATGAATCTTCTTTTTTTTTTATATATATCTTCATAGACTTTAGAAAAAAAGTCTACACAAAAATAAATAAATAAATACATAAATAAAATAATATGATAAAAATTTATGTCCAAAGCTTGTAAGGTCATGGATATTATACGAAGGATCAATTTGCCAAGATTTGTTCCCAAAAAAATAATAATAATAATAAAAAATAATAATAAAATAAAATAAAATGCATTAGAAACATAATTAGACTAAAAGAGGGAACGTGTGGTCACGCGCCAAATGTGAGAGCTGGGGAAGAACAAAGTCAAACATGCATGGGTTTTGCATGGAAAATTAATAAATCGGCAAATATTTATTTAGTACAGAAAAGACCAAATCTTGTCAACGGTCAAACACTTTTATAAAAAAAAAAAAAAAGCTTAAAACCTCCTCCTTTGCTTTGGTTTTCCCCTTTAGTTAGGATACATTTAATAATGTATGCATCAAAATGAAGAAACAAACTAAAATAGTATCATAATTCTTTTGTCATTAATCATGTTCCGTAGTGTACAAGTCGTCATATGTGTGGCAGTTAGTTATGAGAATAGGTCAATGATGTGATCGTGTTTGTTAAACCACCGTCGTAATAAATCATCTTAACCGACCACAGCTATAGCTTTGCTTAATTGGTCAAACAATGTATAGAATTGACAATTTCTATGGCCCAGCTAGCTCATTTGATTTGATCAGGTTCCATTATTTGTGTTCTTGTTCCTTTGATACTCTTATAGTATCCGAAACTTTAGGCTGCCTCCAAATTGGCATCCTCAGTTTTCCAAATTTGCTTAGCTATCATCAATTAAATATAAAAAGATATTTGCATATTTCAAAAGCAATTTAGATTTAAGAAATAACTTCCGTAATATACATGCTTAACAATATAACTGACTACTAGATTCGTTAAACTACATTTTTACACTCAAACTTATTTTTATTTATATTTTTTTAATACTAAAAATTGCATTTCATACACATTAAGTAAACTTATAAATTATCATAGTTAATCTAAATTTTAATTTGATAAACTCAAAATTCCCTCTTATAGTCACGTTAAACCCTGCTCTAAGGGCATCCGTTAAACAAGATGAATATTTTTTCTTTTTCTTTTTCTTGAGATACACATAGATGAATGTTTTTGACATGTGTTTATTCATATTTTTGACATGACCCTCATTGGTTCTATAGTTAGGTATTTACAATAATACATTATCAGTGAAACGAAATATGTGAGTAGTGATATGTAAACAGTTATACATCTACCTATTGGAGGGTAGAAACTCTTTACTGATAAAAAGTATTCAAATAACATCATTAGTTATATTTAGAGTTTTAGACAAATTCTTTCTGAATTATTTTAGTCACATTACCGGATAGACACCATAAAATCTACTGAGCTGATTAGCATCCGAGATTTTATGTATGTCAAAATAGGTTCTCAACAATTATGAACTTTAGCATTTCATACCCATATGTAGATGTAGATTCTTGTTCCTATGGCTAGTTTAATTATAAGACAAACAAGTGAACACATGCATTACTATACTTTTATAATTGTATACGATTGAAAAAATACAATCAGTGGCAACTTCAGGGGGTTGGCCACCCCCAACCGGCCTAACTATCCTACCTAGTTGCTTGGATACTAGCCTGCGTTTTAGAGTCTTCGATCTAGTCCCCTATATCAATGGCACTTGTCTAATTAACAACGACGCTTTTATCTTCTTCAATTCCCTATCATCACTGTCATTTAAGCCAACATGTGCCCATTATGTTTATTTTCTCGACTAATTAAGTAGGTATTTATATGGTTTCAATATTTTTTAGGAACACTTTATTCTGTCGTTCGCAAAATTAGAAAAATATATGAGTGTTTGAAGAAGAAGGGTATGAAATGGAAGAAAAGTGATGCAAATGAGTAGGGTAGAAATTAAAGAGGTAAAAAGATTTGGTTACTTGAACCATTGAACCCGTATGTCAAACAATGCAACTGCAATCAAGCTTTTAAAACAAAGAAATGTTACTATCGGAAAAAAAATATATATTTTTTTTAGCCCCCTTTAATACAAATTCTCGGCTCACCTTTGAATACAACTATCATGTTAGTGTAAATATTTAATTTAGTGAAACTGTCAAGTTGTCTAGATTTTATCAAACTGGATAATATGAAGAGTAATTCAAATAAACGCAAGGTTTTCTTGCCAAGTCTAGATCATGCAATAGAATATTCGTGTTGTTTTCTCTCCAAACTAACATTGTGCAATTCTTTCAATACCAGTTCTTAGTTTATTTGCTAGTTTCTTCTGGTTGATCCTTTCAAGTTTCAAGACTGTTGAATGAGCACAGTCTGGTACAGCCACTAGCCCACTATATACATATCTTTCTATTCAATTTGATACAAATTTAACCCATTAATCTATTGCATGCATTCAATATAATACAATAGGCATAAGTTTAGTCCTATTCAATTGTGACGCAACTCCCAATCAAAATCCGGCATGAAAGATCACGTAAACTAGAAAGGGTCTCGATCTTTGACACTTCTCATGCATTCCATATTTTACTTTGGTGTATTTTTCTCTTAAATAGTTTTTTTTTTTTTTTTTTTTTTTTTTGAATCTTAAAATAGTTTTTGGATATTAGCTTATTTTCAATTAGAGTTAACTACATAAATGGTCCTTGTGGTTTGCCGGATATTACATATTCAGTCCATTTTTTATTTTTGTTACGGGTCTGGTCCCTGTGGTTTCGACTCATCACGGATCCGGTCCAAAACTGTATGGATCCAGTCCAAAAACACCCGTAATGAAAAAGAAAAATGGATTAAATCTGTAACACCCGGCAAACCATAGTGATCATTTATGAAGCATTTTGGACTGGATCCGTGACGGGTCGAAATTAAAGGACCAGATCCGTAACAAAAATAAAAAATGGACTGAATTTGTAACACCCGGCAAACCACAGGGAACATTTAAAAGACTTGTCAGTATAATTGACTAACTGAAATTTACACCAGTTAGAGTGGCATTCACGATGAATTTTGTTACGAGATATATGTGCAAAATGGACATTCGTGTGAACTATATTATTGTGCACCAATTACACTACAAGATTCGACACTTTTGGAAAGAACATTTTAGGAATTATCCTCGCTGAAGAATTCATCGCCAAAACGTCCTCGCCAATACCGCGTCGCAGAAACTTTTGGCGAGGACGTTTTCACATTTTTTGCAATGACATGTAGGACCCACACATTTTCCTTAGTCAAAGAGAAGCCAGCGTGACAACGACACCTTTGGCGAGGACATATCCTGGCCAAATGTTTTACGTAATTAATTAATATAATTAACTAATTAATTAATTAACTATATTTACTAATTACACATTTGATAATGACATGCCCTCGCCAAAAGTCTAATATAAAATATATGGGCTTGACTTCTGGCGAAGACATGTCCTATCCAAAAGTGCCTTACCTATTTTGAGGATATTTTCAAAAAACGGTAATTTTTAGATTTTTTTTCTCGGAAATAAATCTACATGCTTTCACAACCTGTTTTCAACAAATACAAACATGCCAAATTTGCTACAACACTACAAACTCGCTAAAACATTATATTATACCTCTGTTACAGTTCTAAACCAAACAATATAACGGAAATACAATATATCAATCTAGGAATATCATTTTATTCATTAAATCACAAATAAATTTTATGTCGGAAAGAATTAGTGAAAAGCGTCAAACTAAATTCTAAACTTTAAAATATACAACCCTAACTAAATATCCTTCAAAAGTAAGTACACAGTTAGGAATTGGCCAAGATGACCGCGTCCCCGTGTGATAGGCCGGTTTGCATACACAGTTAGGAAGCCAAGGGGAAGTCCCATGAATCGTAAATACGTATAGTTTAGTTGCTTCATGCATAAATGAACATCAAATGCATAGCTTAGTGATGGGGACTTGAGAGTTTTTCACGAGACTAAAGTTCAAATTGCACATGCAACGACTTTTGGGCAAGCCTTCGAGGCCATCTTTCTAACAAAAACGTCCTTGTTGATCAAAGAAAGGAAGAGCTTTTGTGAATTAGGTCACACCAAATTCACAATGTCCTTGTTACTGTCAAATAAACTATTCTTGTAACAATCAAATACGTAGTCCTTTATTCATTAGGTAACACAAACTAATATATACAAATTGATAAAAATAACTTACTCAAAAGACGATCGATGATTTGTGTCTACAATTCTAAATATATTGTGAATCTAAATCTTATCTGAACATACTTACTAACACGTATTTGGTACACGGGCAGTCGAGCACAAACAAATTGAGGAGTCAGGACTCTAATATTGTATGTTGTCGCAACTGTCTTTATGTGCTTGAGGGTAACGTTAACGTTATGTTCTTGAAGAGATTGTGCGTGTGGCATCGCCGACAAGGACCTTATGGTTCAAACTTTTACCGGGAAGAGACTTTCAATTCTAAGTTGGCGAAAATTAGAGGAGCAACGACTTACTGCAATGTGACCAGAAAAGACGAGAAGACGGGACACATTGCCTATTTGGTCAAATTACTTCTATTCGTAACTAGTAATTACTAGCTTAAAAAAAGTAAACACTTCTTTCACCACCAACGTCATTAGCTAGATATAAGTGTCCAATAATCCGGATGACTACTTGTTAACAGTTCGAAACTATAGAAAAACGTATTAAATTAACCCGGATGAGTTGAGCATTTGACTGACGCATGTACGTGTAAAGACTAGCTTATCATTCTATATTTTATCTATACTCCGAATGCTCATAGTTTTTCTGTATAGGTTTGTCGTCATTATATTGTTTACGTTCAAACCACATGGCGTTCATTTTGACCATGCACACGTAACCACTGATGCAATTTATTTTCCTCACTTGATTAATTGCCTAGTTGGCAACTGGGCATCATTTTATAACTTTATAAGTTGGTCTTTGTTCACATTTAGCTGGCTTCTTATAGTTGGGTCATTCAAAAGTCGGTATATAGACCAATTTTAGAAAGTCAGCTCTGACCAACAATAAAAAGTCAGCCAAGCTAGGCCTACATATTAGAAAGTCAGCGGACACGACCAATATTAATTACAAAGCCACCTAGTTCCCAGCAAAACTCAATAATATAAAATCCTCACAGGCCATAATGCCATATGTCCCACTATAAATCTGCAATAACTGTGTGGTTGTAAATTGTGAACTTGCAATTTTGAAGACATATAGGGAGCAGTATATTACACCATAGAAAGTGGAAGATTACATAATATGATAGTATTTAGTTTAGACCGCCACCATGTATCCACGATGGTAGAACATAGGAAAGTTACCAACATAACCATCGCATGATCATATTACAACTAGCTACCTACGAAACTATCTTACAAACAAACATATAACATAGAAAACATCATGCTATCATCATCGTCGTACAAGCAAATGACATTGTTGTTCGATCTTTGACATCAACCCAGCCTATTCGGTATACTTGGATTCGTCTAGCTGAACCCCGTCCTCCCCGGCTCGTTCGCCACCCGACGTGTCACCTGTGCTAAGACCACCCTTTTTTCCCATCTCCTGGTACCCTTCTGTCCCAAGGTGGTCCTTCCTAGTCTGTCCACGATCCACCTTTGCTTCAATAAGGGGGTTGGCAACGGGTACGTGATGGCACGGCAAGGGAAGGATCCCTTGGGTGAACACCGCCGCCTGCACCACGTGAAGCCACAAGATGGATCCCGCACGAGAAAGTTTCACGCACGAGATGGGAAGAAAATTCGAACGTTGTGGTTTTTTTTTTTGACCGTTGCATGAGTGATGGGTTGCCAACACAAAAATGAGTGAGTGATGGAAAAAGTAGGCGAATGATGTGGCATAAGGGGATTAGTTGGGAGTGAGTGATGGATTTTGGGTGAGTGATGGGTTGCCAACCCCCTAAGTGATACCGATTGTAGTTCCGTGTTTCATGACTTGTTTGTGAAACAAAGTGTGAAAATATTTAAATGCAATACACAAAGATAAACTTTTCAATCGCATAAGTTTTATTAGAATGAATCAAAGAATTACAAAGTGTTCTGCGGATAAACATTTAATTGACTGACAATATGTTTAGCTCTCTGAACAAGTAAACTCAAACAAATGTTATAGTTTGCAAGTGAACTCTGAGATCGCTGATTGAATCATGGACTAATACAAGTTCAACGAGACTTAATGATTTTCTTAAATGATACAATTAATC
>LBNU01017866.1:108438-123297 GCA_014162995.1 Artemisia annua
GATGGGGACTTGAGAGTTTTTCACGAGACTAAAGTTCAAATTGCACATGCAACGACTTTTGGGCAAGCCTTCGAGGCCATCTTTCTAACAAAAACGTCCTTGTTGATCAAAGAAAGGAAGAGCTTTTGTGAATTAGGTCACACCAAATTCACAATGTCCTTGTTACTGTCAAATAAACTATTCTTGTAACAATCAAATACGTAGTCCTTTATTCATTAGGTAACACAAACTAATATATACAAATTGATAAAAATAACTTACTCAAAAGACGATCGATGATTTGTGTCTACAATTCTAAATATATTGTGAATCTAAATCTTATCTGAACATACTTACTAACACGTATTTGGTACACGGGCAGTCGAGCACAAACAAATTGAGGAGTCAGGACTCTAATATTGTATGTTGTCGCAACTGTCTTTATGTGCTTGAGGGTAACGTTAACGTTATGTTCTTGAAGAGATTGTGCGTGTGGCATCGCCGACAAGGACCTTATGGTTCAAACTTTTACCGGGAAGAGACTTTCAATTCTAAGTTGGCGAAAATTAGAGGAGCAACGACTTACTGCAATGTGACCAGAAAAGACGAGAAGACGGGACACATTGCCTATTTGGTCAAATTACTTCTATTCGTAACTAGTAATTACTAGCTTAAAAAAAGTAAACACTTCTTTCACCACCAACGTCATTAGCTAGATATAAGTGTCCAATAATCCGGATGACTACTTGTTAACAGTTCGAAACTATAGAAAAACGTATTAAATTAACCCGGATGAGTTGAGCATTTGACTGACGCATGTACGTGTAAAGACTAGCTTATCATTCTATATTTTATCTATACTCCGAATGCTCATAGTTTTTCTGTATAGGTTTGTCGTCATTATATTGTTTACGTTCAAACCACATGGCGTTCATTTTGACCATGCACACGTAACCACTGATGCAATTTATTTTCCTCACTTGATTAATTGCCTAGTTGGCAACTGGGCATCATTTTATAACTTTATAAGTTGGTCTTTGTTCACATTTAGCTGGCTTCTTATAGTTGGGTCATTCAAAAGTCGGTATATAGACCAATTTTAGAAAGTCAGCTCTGACCAACAATAAAAAGTCAGCCAAGCTAGGCCTACATATTAGAAAGTCAGCGGACACGACCAATATTAATTACAAAGCCACCTAGTTAAGTCCCAGCAAAACTCAATAATATAAAATCCTCACAGGCCATAATGCCATATGTCCCACTATAAATCTGCAATAACGTACTGTGTGGTTGTAAATTGTGAACTTGCAATTTTGAAGACATATAGGGAGCAGTATATTACACCATAGAAAGTGGAAGATTACATAATATGATAGTATTAAGTTTAGACCACCCTTCAAAAAAATAGTTTAGACCACCACCATGTATCCACGATGGTAGAACATAGGAAAAGTTACCAACATAACCATCGCATGGTCATATTACAACTAGCTACCTACGAAACTATCTTACAAACAAACATATAACATAGAAAACATCATGCTATCATCATCGTCGTACAAGCAAATGACATTGTTGTTCGATCTTTGACATCAACCCAGCCTATTCGGTATACTTGGATTCGTCTAGCTGAACCCCTTCCTCCCCGGCTCGTTCGCCACCCGACGTGTCAACTGTGCTAAGACCACCCTTTTTTCCCATCTCCTGGTACCCTTCTGTCCGAAGTTGGTCCTTCCTAGTCTGTCCACCTCTAAATTTAGTAAAAATTAATAAGACCATTAGGTGCTTAAGGTTTAACTTTGAATTTAGCAAAGACGATTTATGTCTATATTTTGTAAGAAACACTATTGGGTCGGTCTGTTTAAATATAGTAAAAACAAGCAGGAAGTACCCGCTGCGTTGCAGCGGGCGGTTTTTTTTTATTGTTTTGTGATATTTTTTTGTGCAAAGTTGGTTTTAATTTAAATTCCGGATCTGTATTTTGTATGTGTATATGACGGATTTAACAAACTTTGGGCCAACTTATAATGATCAAAAAATTGCTACATATCTTTATTTTTTCCTGAAAGAAATATATGCTAAATTTCAACTCAATTTTATAAAAGCGTATGTACGTTAAAAGTATATTAATATTAAATTTGTTTTGTTGCAATGCGGAGGCGTTTCTAGCGGTATAAAACGTTAGATATTTGTTATATATTTGGTAATTTGGTAAATAAACTTTGCTATATAAACAAAAAAAATTGTATTTAGAGTTTTATAGTGTTGTACGTCTTTGGCGCGTATAGTTTCAAAAAAAAAAAAAAAAAAAAAAATAGGATAATTTTTAAAGTTATTTGATAGGTTAAAGGTTCATTTTGAAAGTTCTTTTATTTAAAAACCATATATATATATTAAACTTCAATATTTTGTATAAAATCGTACGTACATCAAAAGCATATCAATATTGGCCTGTTTTGTTCGTTATCGAGAGGCTATTTTGCCAATATTTTTTTTATTCAAGAAACCGCTAGATATCTGTTAGATATTTGGCAAATAAAATTGTTATATAAAAAGGTCGTAAATATTAAGAAGTTCAGGGTGTGTTTTGTATTTTTTTTTTAGTTAGGAGCGNACATATGTAATGTGTGTTTACATGTAAATGGCATAAAAATCTCGGTTTACATATTTAATTGACACATTTGTGTTATGATAATTCAAGCAAATATATTTCCTTATTTCTAGGGATTTTCACTATTAATTAACCTCCCTAATTTACCTCCTTTTGTTTCTCCTGAATTTGTTGAATTTTTTTTTTTCAAAATCTTTCTAAAAGTAGTGATGTTTACACGTGTAGTTTTCTAAGAATTTTGGGAGAGTTTTTTATGCTAAAAATAGCAATCACACTTGTTCTATATATAGGTTGAGATTACTTTTATGAAATATACTATACTGTATAGTGTCTTAATATTTTTGAAACGATAATAATACACAATACTTTATACATACATCATGTGTTGTGTTGCCGACGAAAACTTTTTATCTTGTGATGTCAAATAATAATCTACTTCTATAAATAATATAAGTAAACAATTTTTTAAGTGACGTATACTATATTATTAATTAAACAGTTCAATATATAGTAGTTAGTTAAAGATTTAGTGTAAAGTTTAGTGTTACACATTGGAGCAATTATTTCTTGTTAGTGCAAGCATATGCTAAAATGCTTCCTTTTTAGCACTATAATAGTGTAAACTAATAGTGCATACATTGGAGATGTCTTAAGGCCAAGTACAGGGCCGTCCCATTGATTTGAGTGGCCCGGTGCGAAATTATTAATGAGGCCCCGTAAATCACGAAAAGCTTAATTATTATCGAAAATTCGAAACATTATGTTATTATTTTTAAACACATCTCTTGTCTTTTTATATGCGCCTGTTGACTTTTAAAATAATACAACAGTTTGTAAAGTTAGTGTTTTATATTTAATTTCAAAATATATCGTAGGTAAAAAGAAAGTCAAGACATGTTATAAATACAAAAGAAAAAAATGTACTTTTCTATGTTAGTTTGTTATGGTGATATTGTAATAGAGATAAGGGGCCAAAATGATACATATTACAAATACAAAGAAAAAAAAGGGCAAAAGACAAAACAAATTTGAAGGGCCCCACCACACACAAGGGTTTCTTCTCCAACAAATCACAAAACCAGTTTCCACCATTGTTGTCTTTGTTAAACTCCTTTCTTTTTTTTATAAAATTCTTCTATATTTCTATATTAAATCATCTATTAACATAACTAAACTTCAAAAACGAGTATATATACATTGAAGTTTTAGAAATTTTGAGGCCCTTAAAAAATGAAGGCCCTGTGCGGTTGCACTTCCCGCACATGCCGAAATCCGGCCCTGGCCAAGTATTCATCTCCGTTAATTGTCTCTGTGGTCTATAATGTTAGCCTGTGATGGCTGGTTTTTTAAGGTTCTGTGTGGCCTGCATGTTCTAGTTTCTGTGGGGCCTGCAGTTTGATTATCATTCGCTTTTATGTGGTTAACAATTCGGTATCTACTGCTAGTTCAGTGGTTGATATTGCTTTTGAGTTTGTGCACTATGAGTGGTTTGGTTTCATGGGAGAATTGGTTTTCTTTTGTGGGCCTGCCAGTTATGTGTGGAGTGTGGTTTGTCTTTACAATTCATGGGATATTGCCTTGTATTAGGGCAATTTTGATGTGCCAAATAAATGAATAATCTTTCAACTTATAATATCCTAGCAATTGTTAAAGCTGACGATTTGGATGCAGAGAGAGAATGAGTGAAAAATATATATATAATATTGTTGTATGTAAAATGATTAGTATGATGATATTGTATGAGGCTTGAGCAATATGTGGCATCTTTAGTTTAGTTTGCTCTTCTGGATAAGTTTGGTTGTTTTTGTGTTTCTTTTGATCCCTTTCTTTTTTAATTATTTTATTTAGTTTATGAAAGATGTATTGTACTATATTTATTTATTTATTTATTTATTTTTTGATGTCTTATATTTATTGTTGTCTTTCTAAAAAAAATATATTCTAGCATTATGTCTTTTAAACTTTAATTGTTGTCTACTGTTCTGCCGTTAATAATTTAGCAATATATATTTTAAACTTGATTATGACGTTAGTATTCAAGCAGTACTATATATTTTTCCAGAGTTAACACAATAAGTTATATCAAAGATAAATAGATATGAACAAGTTGAGTATAAAGCTACTTTAATACAAACAATTAGGATACCCGCACGTTGCGGCGGGGTACCTGAAATAAAATTTTCCGGTGAATCATGTATTTTAGATTATTATATTTTTTTTACAATACCCAAGGTCACACCATGTTGAAATACCCCCTTTATTTATAAATATGATGATCATAATATCGATTAAAAAGTGTGATACTAAAATGCTTATGAAACATTTAGAGTTCTCACTTGTGGTCACACATGATATAATATATCATTCACTTTGAATTTGTTGGCAATAAGTAATTTGTGAAGTACGATGATATACTTGAACGAGATTTATGACGTTTGTTAATCCTTAAAATATCTGCTCCCAGTGGTTGTAAAATGGACTCGGACTGTCTGGGAGTAACTACTGAAGGAAAGACGGAAGATATTTCGTTTAGAAAATATTAGCAGAGGTTTTCTACTTGTCATAATTTCTGTTTAGAAAATATTCTACGGCTTAAACCTAGCCAAAAACTCAGGTATAGTTTTGGCTTAGTCGTCACTGTGGGCATGTTTAAGTGCTTAAATGGCTATCAAGTCATTTCAATATTTTGATGTCTAATGCTTTTATAAATTTAAATGAAAACTGAAGAATCAAATTTAGTGCCAATTACCAATCTTAATAGTACGTTCTTTAGGGTGTTTTAAGACTTACAAAACCTAGCTAGGTTCTAATCTCACCAACTATGTTGTTTTTCTTTCGTTAAGTTTTTGTTTACGATCAGGATCCTGATCCTGATCCTGCGGTAACACGCAAAGTAAATTTCACTCGTTAGAGAAGATGGTCGGCAAGCGTTACTTTTACATCAGCCTAATGGGATCTTTTATATTACTATGTTAGTTTTGTTACAATTTTTGTTTCTTTGTTTCATTAAATCGGTCAAAGCTTAACTATGGACTTGCACGTTGATTCATTTCAACATATTTATGTTTTTTCAGCCGAAAAATATATATACTTCTCCAACCAAGGAAGCAAATTATTACAAAGACAATCAAATCTTCCCACCTGTTGGTTTTCTTATACAATGTTTCTTTTTACAAAAATGCAAAGACTCTTTCCTATCTCAAGAAAATGGTCATAACTCCTCTTAACGATCAGGCCTGGTTATTATTAGTCATTTGCAAAGCAGACCGACTGTTTCTTTCTTTTTTTTTTTTTTTTCTTTTTTTTTTTAAATAGGCCGAAATAATCAGACAAAAACTTTGGCCATAGAGATCAGAAATGAAATTAAAATTGTCAATTGGCAAATAAGCTCAAGTGCCAAGACTCGTATTTTGCTGCAGCTTGAAATTTCCAGTTGCATTTATCAAAAGAATCACACCTACCATTTTGTTCTTGATGGTGTTTCCTGTTCTTGACTAGATTAGTAGTCTTCGTATATCATTGAAATTTGATTTCAAAGCTCCCAGGAATGCACCTGTCAATAATATATTTTTTTGGCGTTCATCAAATGTGGTTTTGTTAAGTCGACAAGTATAACTAGTGCAGACCAAATATACCTGCAACTTCTCCATCAAAGACACGGTGATCACCAGATAATGTTACATTCATTTTCTTAACAACACCGGGCTTCTTGATTCCTGGCAGAGTAAATAATAAAAACAAGTTCAATGAATCATGTGATCTCAGAAGTATTCAAATAGCATAAAAATGGTCAGTGACGGTTTACCATCATCTCCGAACACTGGTTCAACCACCTGGTTGCCCCTACCAACAGCAAGAATGCCAGACTGCACGGATGAAACAATTGGTTATGTTTTCATTAATATACAGAAATGGAACTTGAGATTATCTGCAAACAAACCTGAGGTGGATTTATGATTGCACAAAATTGGTCCATGGGAAACATACCCAGATTCGATATGCTGTAAAAAAATGGAAATGAAAAACATTACGTTTGAGGCCAAAGTTAATTCCCAAATAGCAGAACAAAAAAAAGGGAAAAAAAAGAAAACTCACCTGAAAGTGCCACCTTGAAACTCATTTGGTGTGAGCTTCCCTGCTCGTGTCTTTGCAGCGAGTTCCTTGATCTTGAGTAGTTCCAAACACATATGTGAGTCATATCATAATAGAAAGATATATGACCAGCAAGAAAGTAAGCAGAGATGGCAAAATGGGTGGGTCAGGCAGGACAGGTAACGAGTAGTGATATTTTTAATGCGGGTCAAACCAGGAAGGGCCGGGTTGGGCCAACCCCACAAACACACTATGTAATCCATTTTTCTAAATGTTATAAACAGTTTGTGTTCAAAAAATTATATTATTATAACTGTTATAACTTCTTTTGATGAAGGCAAAGTATCATACACCTTCCATTAGGTGAAATTTTGAGAAAAAATATTCCTTTTGATGCTCATTAAAAATTTCAACATTTACTTTTAAAGGGCACTTTCAAGATATAAGTTAAGAATTTGCCTATGCCACCAACATAGATATATTGACCGTGTAAATTAAGGCCCGCAACATTCTTCTTTCCATAAGTTGCATCTTAGGGTATTTATATATTTGCTAAATGGTCAACTAATTCCTAGGACTAAAATCCAGTGAAAATTCACATGGAGGGAATATGGAACAACGAAGAAATGGGACCTAAGAACATTAATGCACTCTTGATCCCTTGTGAGACATAAACAAACATGTATAAAACTACTAAACATTTAAAGCACCAATGTACCTCTGAGGACATAGTGGATATGGATTTCTGATCGGCGTTCTTTACAATTGGAGTAATTAGTCCCTAGAATTTGGAAAGAGATATGATAGTATCAGTAATCCCAGAGATCACGAAAAAATATACATTGAAAATATGATGTAAAAAGACTGATACCTTCTCAGTAGCGACTGCAATTGATATATCAAAAGAATCATTCAATACAATTTCCCCATTCTTATCATCCTAGAAAGCTGTCGAGTAATTCCATAGCTAAATATTAGCAACTATCTATGAAATAGAAAGTAGTAGAAAAAGTATTATGAGTGGGATTGTTTGGGTTATGTCTAACCTCTCGGAGGATTAAACGGGTATAAAATAAGTTAGCATTTAAGGAAGCGGGTCAACTGGGTTGAAAGTCGCCCAAATTGTTAAACTGCTGTAGTTTAACGCATTTATCATCTATAAAAAAAGGTCAAAACGTGTTTGTGAGTCAGCCCAGGCCAGCTTTTGACTAGTTACCCAACCCACCAATTTCGCTACCACATCTACAGACAATATAGCCGGCTTACATAGGCAAAGCATCAAAGAATCTTACCATTAGCCTTTGGAACATTTCTCAATGCAATTGCCACAGTTTTTATTACAATGTCATTCACCGAGACTTTAACACCAAATTTATCTGCGTAGAAAGGATCTTAACACATCAATTCAGGTGCTGGAAAAAGTAGAATTACCAAGGAAGAGATCTTAATCATACCTTTAAGCTCCTTTCTAAAAGTTAGAAGAGGATCCAGTATTACATCTGTCAGAAACCATTGAATAATTTTAATCACAAATTCATTGTAGTTGACCATAAAAACTCACTGTAAAGAAACTCTTAAGACCTGCTGATAAATATAAATGAGGTATGCTCTGTTTTGATTCTAGCAACCTTCTTGCAATCACCTACAAAAGCACAAAATAAAAATTAAGAAAAAATTATTGTCCGTTACATTTAAGTAAAATTTGGGTAGTGTTTTATGTCGAATGGATGAAATAAATTTATCCTGTTATATGAAGATAGAGTCGAAGAAAAAAGTAGCCCAAATTATTTTACGCTTGCAACCTCCTTAATCGTTTCATCCAATGAATTAGGTTTGCTATTGTACTAACAAGGTGTGGGAGCCCGCCGCGTTGCGGCGGGTCTTTTTTGCGCAAATTCTGATTAAGTCCGTGTGTAGTTCGAATATTTTTTCGATTAAACAGGAGCATTTGTTATATAAAAAGTTTGTAAATAACAAAAAGTTCAAGGTAGTTTCCGCAATTTGTTAATATGTATCAAACTTCAACATTTTTTATAAAACCGTATGTATATTAGAAGTATATCAATAGCACCCCTGCGTTGCGGCGACGCTGACAAAATTTTATTTTCATCTGACCTATGCATAGATTGTTGGTAGTCCGGTTTTGAATGTTGTGGCGGAGCTGTTAACCTATTTTTTGATCATTTTGAAAGTTTAGGTTGGTTGCGTAGATTATTACAAAAATTATACATATTAAGCGTGAATATTTTTTATAAATTCGTACATATGTTATAAGCATATCAATATCAATTTTAAAATGGTTTTTAAAGTTATTTGATAGATTAAGGGTGTATTATAAAAGTTCTTTTATTTTAGATATATATGAAACTTCACAATATATAATTGTGCGTACGTAAAAAATATATCAATATTGGGCTCGTTTTGTTCGTCATCGAAAGATCTTTCTAGCGGAATTTTTTTTATTTACGAAATCGCGAGATATCTGTTAGATATTTGATAAATAAAGTTTGTTATATGAAAAAATTATAAATAGTTAAAAGTATAGGGTAGTTTTTGCAAGTTAATGCATAGTTCTGGGTGAATTTCGTAACTTCTTTTCTTTTTTATTAGTTGTTGGCCGCCGGTTACAATATTTTATTCATGTACCCAATATTTTATTGTTAAAAAAATTGTTTTTTAATGATTTGTGGGAGTAGCGACAAATTAGCATCTCCTTATAGTAACTACAAAATATTATTTTATGGGCACAAAACCCAATTTCCCCCTCTATAGTATTTAGAGGGAAAGGGAATAGGTAATATGAAAAACAATCAAATACTACAATACTACATCTTGACCCTCAATAAATACTAACGATAATTTCATGGAACATAAAAAATATAAGACAGCAACATGTATCTCCAAATTAGATTTCTAGAGTCTACAGTCATCTTAACTTAAACAAAACGCTTCAACTATATCCTTAATGCATCAAAAAGCATCCTTTCCAGAAAGCCTGCCCATTAACACTACAACCATGAACCTAAACAGCCAAAAAGCATCATAAAGGTTATATATAATCTTCTAAACATCAACTAAACCTAACAAATTTAACTACAAACTTAACACTAAAACACAATCACAATCATGTTTTCGACAATTCATTTTCATCATTCGAACACGGCACCATAAACTGCAACTCCCTTTTCTCATAACCCTCCAACGAAAAATCCCTCAACTCACCCGCCGAACCCGAACCCGAACTCAAACTCGGCGCCATCGCGGTTGTAACATTCCCCAATTTATCCTCCTCGGTACCACCATCCGCAGACATAAAACTCGAAACAGGCTGAGCCATACCTGTAAACCCAACAGGTACGGCCCAGAACTGCGGCTGGTGGGCCGGGATAAAAAACCCATTATGTGGCCCACCACCCGGGCCACCAATGCTCCAAACAGACACAAGCCCCTGTGGCACAACAGGAGCCACAGGGGCAAAACCAGCACTAACAAAACTATTTCCATCATTTAAATCATTAACATCATAAAATTCACTATTACAAGCCCTTTTTCGGCTTTTAACCCCAGTTTGCTCACCTTCAGTTGTCGTTGGTATCTTCAAAACTCCGTTAACATTAACCGCAATTGCGGGTACAGTTCCAGTACCAGTAGCTTGAATAATAGCAGGTTCAGCATGCTCCAACAACCACCGTATAGTTTCACCATCAGATTTGTGCCCTAATTCACGTGTCAACTGAAATATTCTCGATGCACATGTCGCCGGTAGACGTATCCTCCGGCCACGTCCTTCAACCTTCGTGTGACGGTCTTTTGTCGACCGCCGTCGTGGCGCCGCCGCTGGTAAAATCGCCGTGAAAGTACTCTCCGGCGGCTCTTGTTTGAAGACGGTGGTGATGACGTCATCGTTTTCGTTTTCTTTTTGTTCAGATTCGTGAAACTGGGTGGTGATTGAAGCCATTGAATGAATTTGAAAATTGGGGGAATGTTGGAACCCTAGATGAAAGGAGGCCCACACTTATCCTTATAATGAGAGGGACCCTTTGTATTTTGATGGATAAGATAGGTTTTGACGGTTTGGATTTTATCTTGGTCTTTTGTTGTGTTTTTGGGTGACACGTGTGGAAATTTACATGTATGTTTCGGACTTATGGTCATGTATTGTTTGGTATCAAGCTTTTGAAAGCATTTAGAGTGTTTTACCACTACCCTTTAGATCATGCGCAATAATAACACAAGTTAAAATTTAACTTAGTGCTACGTCAGCGTCACATCAGCTTTAACAATTTCATCTTTAACTTTCAAGAAAGCCCCACAATCATAACTCAACCTTAACTCAACTTTTCAAATATTTTCAAATTCAACCCTAAACTAAAACTAATACTTCATTTATTAAAAACCATAACATTCATTCTTAAAATATATTACAATACGCTTGGTAAGTCTTGGACGCATCTTCACGTTTTGCCCGATACTCTTCGCGCATAGCCTCCCCGAATTGGACCGACGAAATAGATCCTCCGGTACTCGTGCCCCCGGTGCTTGTCGTTGTCTCGGATTTTTGTTTCTTCGAAGCCCGCTTTTTTCCCATAGGATGTGGTTGTGCATCATGACCAAACAACTCCTCGTTTGTTTGGCTTGGAACATCACCGGTTAAATCAACCGGATCCGGCGCGTCCCATTTTTTATGAGTTCGCAAAATAGCCCAAACCGCCTCATTATTAAACATGCAATTTGGCACTTTCGAATTATGCAATTTTCGTCCCAACCAGGGACGAAAATTTGCTCAAAGGTTTCCCACAGAGACGATTTCTGCACTTTCGAAATGGTTTGGACAAAACATGCAATCTGGCCGAAGTTCAGGGACGATTTATGCAATTTACTCTTTATATAAATATACCTCACTAGATACCATACACACTCATAAATCAAATAATAAATAATAAAAATAATTAGCTAGCATGGTGCTCCAAAGGTGAACACTTCACCTTTCCTCCTCATTCCCTCTTCCTTCCCGATCTCTCATCGAACCCACCCATCCATGCTTGCTGCATGAAGCTCCTTCCCAATCCCTAACGCTAAATGCATAGGGGGTAGCCTAATAGTGACAAGGAACAAGTGATAAGCAGTTTCGTTAAAAATCTTGTTTAACAACAAAGTAGCTAGCATTTTGTCACACCTCGCCAAAGCGGAAACTCAAGTGTGTAACTTCATGGATATCATCACAACACATGGTGTCAAAATAGAGAAATACTACAATGCACATAAATAGAGCAAGGTACAAACACGAAGTGTTATAACAATACCCAAGATAACATAACCAAACCAAAATCCAAAGGTATCTCCAATAGATATGAAAGTACCAAAAGAAAAACATAATCATATCACAAACAAATCCAAATATTGTCAAATCCAAACATAAAATAAAGTCTTCATAATGCAACTAAGTCTCGCCTAATTGTTGCTCTCAACTTTGGCCTTAGAATGCTCACCTGAAAATGATGCTTAAAACGTCAACATAATGTTGGTGAGATTCATAGGTTTAAGACACACATACACCCTCAAGGAAACCAGTTCACTGTGATCATAAGATATAGTTGGACAAACAATTAAAGTTAGCATAAACGCTAACATGTAATCACACACAACCAAGGAAACAATGGGACGGAACGTGTCCCCCGATCCAACATTGGCATCAATTAGGTCGCATGCGCGAGCAATAAGATAAGCATCCTCCCAATTGAATCACGTATAAATCCACACAAACTTGGCATCAAATGGGTCTCCAAATGAATCACGTATAATCTCACAATCACATCATCACCGCATAATCATCACAACTAAGGCAACCAGTTCACTGTGATCATAAAATATAGCTGGACAAACAATTAAAGTTAGAATAAACGCTAACATGTAATCACACACAACTAAGGCAACAATGGGACGGAACGTGTCCCCNCGTCGAATATACGAAAAATGTAAATTTGTGACACTTACGAGTGGAATAGTATGCAAATGTCCTCGGGATGATATGCAGACTACTTCTAGTCCGTATGAAATGCTCTTACTACTGATGCATGAATTCGCAGCTAAACCAAACCGGTTACGCGAATAGGAATACCCGTAAACTGGGTTTACGATGAAATGAATGATGAACATGAATAGTATTGATGAATAGTAACTTATGAATAGTAATTTGGGAAAATGTCCTGAAAATGCGGGTTGTGACACATAGCATTCATATGATAACATCATAAGTCCAAGCTTTCAGACACACATAATCACAGTAACTCAAAACATTTAAGACAAGCATCATTCCCATCCCAAGTTTAAAACAAAGTAAAACGTATGGGACTATGAACTCACCTTAACTCTGCAGCTTCCAACAAATAACAATCACAAAACTAAACAACACAAATAAGTTCACGTTACACATGGTCAAGCTAAAATCTATAACCCATGCAATACTCATATGATGGATTTCTAAGGTTCATACGACCCACCATGGATATCCTAGACTCCATACTAAACACCATCAACCATTAATGCTCACTAAATCCCTTGCACTTATAATTCTAGAAAACATAGAATTTTGGGGTACATTCACCCANAAGTTCACGTTACACATAGTCAAGCTAAAATCTATAACCCATGCAATACTCATATGATGGATTTCTAAGGTTCATACGACCCACCATGGATCTCCTAGACTCCATACTAAACACCATCAACCATTAATGCTCACTAAATCCTTTGCACTTATAATTCCAGAAAACGCAGAATTTTGGGGTACATTTACCCACATAAAATAATAACCATTTAAGCTTAACAACTCACACCAAAAATTTAACATGGTCTCTCATCAGTATACAAGCTAATCTCAGAAGGCCGTGGTCTAATAACACACACTAATACCCATAAGAAAATCAAACTTGTCAACCATCCAGATTCGGATCTGAACGCACACCAAAAAGTTTTGATTTTAGAAAATACTTCTACAACTTTTTATCGCGAATCCTTTTTGTGGGAGTCTAAGATAACCTAAGACTCAACTTTCCCAGAAGGGCTAACCTTAATTACACTTTTTCACCCACAAATCACTATCAAACTTTTACCCAAATTCTGTCCCGGTTTAACAGCTTTGACACCTTATCTCGTAAAAATCAAAAGACTAACTTCCCGACCTCGAAATCAGTCGTGGTCGGACTTTTTGGAAAGCGCTTTCTCTGAACTATAATTTAGAGTTAAAATTCGTGATCTAACTCATAACCATCTATTAAATAACATCGTATCTTTACAGCCCCAATATTCTATCCAAACCCTAACTTGAAAACTAACGCGTTTTACGCTCAATTCCCTTAACCAATCCTCATACTATTATCAATTAATGATCCTAACATGTTTTACATCATAAATTTACAGAAGTTTATAAACTCTAACTCCATCATAATTTATATTACACGAATTACAACAATAACTAGTTAATTGATAGAAACTAGCATAAAAAGTATACCTTACGCTTGATTTTTGGCTTCAAAAGCAAAACCATAATTTTTTTTCTTTTTCTCCTCTCCTTGGGATCGACCAATATGCAGAAAAATAGGTTTGGGAGTTGATTTTGTATTTATAATTATTTGGTGGATAATTACCTAACTTAGAGTTGTAATTGGGCTACAATTGGGTCTCTTTTCCCCCCTTTTCCCCCTTGGCTGGTCGATCCCCTCCCCCCATACACATATTTTAATTCTTTTTTTATTAAATTTAGTTATTACACTCAAAACCTCATACTTCTCATTTGGTCCTCACGTTCGCAAGTAAACTCAGGTCCACGCTTGGAGTTCCACCGTACTTTCACCAATGCTATCTTACTACGCTTCATACTCTTTACCTCTCTATCCATAATTTCAACAGGTTCCTCAACAAAATGAAGAGTCCTATTAACCTTAATCTCATCCAATGGCACATGTAAACTAGCATCCGCCAAACATTTCTTCAAATTAGATACGTGAAACGTATCATGCACACCACTCAGTTCCTCAGGCAATCTCAAACGATATGTCACAAGTCCAATCCTTTCCGTAATCTCAAACGACCCTACATACCTCGGTGCTAACTTAGCTTTCTTACCGAAACGTACCACACCCTTCCAAGGAGACACTTTCAACATCACAAAATCACCA